>QFDX01000423.1:0-33059 GCA_003315875.1 Lactifluus piperatus | reverse complement strand
CCTGGCCACACTCGTTCCCACCGCTACTTGGCTGGCACTCCATGCGTCTCGCTTCTGCCACGCGTAGCTACGTAGTCCGCCTTTGTCGCTGCCGTTGCATGACCTGCCTTGCTATTGCCTGGCTCAACCCCGCCACTCTCTCTGGCAGTGCTCGTCCCATGGTCTGCCTCTGTCTCTGCCACATCACCCACCACCCTCCCCGCGCTTGCTGCCACTGCTTGGTCCACTGCCGTTGTCGTCACCTCATACTCCTCATACTAGAAGTCTGTATTCTCCATTGCCACCATATGGCCTGCACTCGTCCGTACGCTGCTGCTGCCTGGCCTGTGCTCTCTGTCATCGTGTAATCGACCCTTGGTGTTGCAACCACTTGACGCTTCCTCGTTGCCGCTGGTTGGCCTGCCCCGCCACTGCTCCTGTGCTTGCGCTCCCCCCACTCCCCGCTGCTGCGGCCGCGAGGTTCATCTCTACCGCTGCCAAAGCACGGCTTGCTACCGCCTGGCTCGTCCTCCCTTGCCGCTACTCAAACATCCTACATCCCTGTCAGAACACGAAAGCGCCAACATGAATCACTGACCACTATCCCACTGCTATCCACCTACCACATCGTCGCCCGATTTACAAGGCCCAAACATATCGCAGGGACATCACCCAATGACGAAGGCCCACGCGACGCTCAAAGCACATGTGCCCCGCTAGTTCGGCACATAGTGCATCCCAGCACGAGAATCTCGTCAATTCAGCAGAGCCCAATAGCGTGCGGGAGGAGTCTATCAGTTCCTACGCGAACTTTGGAGGCACATCCTACTCACTTAAGGCGAGGACGCTGCCAGAGCCAAACAAATCCGGCGTCCTGTAGTGCAGGCACGAGGCGAGCGGGGATCTGAAATAGCACGCGAGGGGACTTTTTGAAGATGAATAAGACTGTACTGTACTGTAAAACCAAATAAACAAAAAAAAGGACCATCGCATAAAGAATGCTTGCTTAACGGTCCGGTCCGGGTGCCCACGTGCCCTTCCCAATTGGATTTGTCTCAGACACGTGGTCTGTCGGCACGGGCCGTCTATGATAGCATCCATCTAAATCATCATTCAGACGGCAATCTCTGCATCGACCCATCCACATATGCGTGACATACTCAGAGGTATGTAACTACAAGTACGTCCTCGTCACCGTAAGCTCTGGCTCTCTGGATTGGTAAACTTCTAGAGAAGCCGGAGAACCCGAGTCCGTCAATGTTAACAACCGCATTCTAGACAGTAGATCGTTGACTTATTTTGTGTCGATAGGTTTTTGGGTCATTCTAAGTGTTGCGTCAGTGCCACAGATGAGGAATAAGTTATCGCAGGCTACAGGGCTAGTACATCATCCAGCAGACTGTCAATGCCATGACACTAGGACTTGCAACAAAAAATATTGCGGATATTCTTATCACCGGCCGGCGATTGTTTATTATTACTAGTAGATGGTCGGTCATCTACCTCTACCCCCTGTTTATCAGAGTTGTCTGGTGGAGGCGACGGGTGTGTCATCGGGGCTGTAGGTTGTGGCTGAGTTTTGACGGACGCAGTGACTTCCCCGGGTATCGAAGGTCCACGTTGCTTGGTATTGTTAGGCGGAAGTGGCCGCTGCGCACTATCGTCCGTTGGCCCAGTTACTGGACATATGCTGTCTTTGCTTCCGCCTCTACCCGAGCCTTTGAGTGAATCAGCAAGCTAACCGTACGACAGACCTCGGAGATCGCATACCTGTCACCCTCCATCTTCTACCACCAGAACTATCGGGGGCCACTAGATTGTTATTCGAACGTATTTGGGGAACATCTTGTGTAGATAACATCGCGGCAGGTGTGCGTTGGGAATGGACACTACTCAGGGATCCCACTTCCTCTGGACGATGATGTCTGGGTGTTCTTACAGAGCCAGCAGGACGATTTACATCCCGCGAGTTGCAATCTGACATATGCATTCGCCCTGTGTCACTTGGCTGAGCACTCATGGATGCATTACGTTCTATGGTTATTGCCCCTCACCAGATATTACAGTGCTCTGTAGAGGGATCTCTTTCGTTGACAAGGCTTCCCTGCGCGGATGCATAGGGAGGCGGCGGCTGTGACCACTGCTCGCCGGCTGTGTCGTTCTCTCGCAGCCTCTGGGGAAGCTGCACGCTCGGAGGAAAAGCGGGGAGTGCTGAGGGTTCCTGCTGGTTCCGAGGCGAAGTCACTGACCGCGATATGGAGCCAGGAGTCCGTACGCGGTTAAATTGCGGTGCGCTGGGGGCGGCTTGTACAGATTGACTGGAGGACCTGGAGACGGATATTCGAGACGCGTGAGATCTTTGCGTGTCGCCTACGCGATTGAGATGCTGAAATAGACGGTGCTAGCCCGTAAGGTACACGTACAATGATGCTGGGTCATTCGTGGCGACTCATCTGGGTAGCATTCTGCGCTGTACTGGGCGCTAGATCGAGGTTAATGGTATCTCTATCCAGCGCTGCCGCTGGACGTCGTCCGGAGGCTTCATCTGGAGCATTTACTGGTCGAGATGAACTGGTGTCATTTACACGCGGCCCGTTGGGGTCGAACCCGTTGCGGGAGCGTGAAGGGGCCGTTTGTTGAATGATTCCTCCAGGAGGGTTTGTGTAAGGGTTTGGGGTGGCTGTGTCATTCTCTCGCAACCTCCGGGGAAGTTGCACGTTCGGAGGAAAAGCGGGGAGTGCTGTGGGTTCCTGCTGGTTCCGAGGCGAAGTCATTGACCGCGATATGGAGACAGGACTCCGTGCACGGTCAAATTGCGGTGCGCTGGGGGTGGCTTGTACATATGGACTGGAGGACTTGGAGATGGATATTCGAGACGCGCGAGGTCTTTGCGTGTCTCCTACGCGATTGAGATGCTGAAATGGACGGTGCTAGCTCGTAAGGTACACGTACAATGACGCTGGGTCATTCGCGGCGACTCACCTGGGTAGCATTCTGCGCTGTACTCGGCGCTAGATCAGGGTTACTGGTATCTCTATCCGGCGCTGCCGTTGTACGTCTTCCGGAGGCTTCATCTGGGGCATTTACTGGTCGACTAGGCGTCGGGCGAGGATCCCAGGTCCGCGACGGCTGAGACGGCGAGGCCGCTGAGCTTGCGCCAGGAGTACCCCATGTTGGGAGCTCATCCGACGGCCGCATCCCGGCGGCACTGTCAGGAGACGATCGGCCATGCGAGGATGCTTCATTGATTTGGCGAGATTCTGGCTGCGCCATTCCCTCCTGATTCCGGGCTACATTCCCAGAGATGCTTGACTGAACAGAGCCTGACCGCGAGCTGTCGCGGGACCCGGGAGAGTCCGAACCAGAGCGGGTTCCCCAACCCGGAAGGGCTTCATATGGCGACAACGAAGACTGAAACGTATCTTCGTCCTGTTGACCGGCAGTATTCATGGGAAGCAAAATATTGAGGTTGGATTAGGCGGATCTGCTCACTTGATACGAATATGTAGCCGGCCGGGGAAGGCTAGTGTAGCCCAGTCGCTGAGTGTAGAGCAGCTGCCGCACTGACTACTCATGGTCTGTTGCATGCACGATTGCTGTGATTGCCCTGAGGCTGAGACCTATTGAAGTCCCAAAACAGGGATATTTTACCTCCGAAAAAGTCACGTTGTCACGCAACAAGACGTACAGTACAGGCCTGAGTACGGTTGAGTACGGTTACTGGAAGTCTCCACACGTGCGTTAGGCGTGAACGGACTTCAGCTCACGTGCTACGATCGCATGCATCGTGTATCCCGCGCGTCGTCTGACCTCACCGGCAAAAGCAGTGGATAGGGCGATGCCACAGCTATGCTGCCTCGCTGAGCAATCCAGAGTCGTGAAAACCAAACTACATATACAAGAAAGGACATATACGATTGAATTGATGCATCTCTGTAGAAGAGGAAGTGTTGTCATGGTTATTGTAAGTCTATGTAAGTATATATATGCAATCGCTTATTATAAAAATCAAATGGATAACGTCTGATTTTTCTAACTCATATTTTTCGTTCCCTTTCTGCGTGTGACGTTCGGTCATTCGTTAAATTTCATTCACTCATTGCTTTGTTGCTAACGCGGAGAGCAAAACATCAAAGTCCAGTTTGGCGGTTATCAAAAGAAAAATCGCATATACGTCAGACATTTTTGCCCACCCCACGCACAGACATGACAACAGCACGAACCTTTCAACACAAGTGCTGTTAACGTTTGCGCCAATTCTGGGTGCTCCGTCTCAAGTCGGCCGAGAGCGTCTGCACCAAGGCGCCACAGTATCGCCGGTCGCTCCGCAACAACTGTCGCGTTGCGAGCAAGTCCAGCGAGCTCAGCCGCGAGCGTCCCTGATACCATGGATTCTTATTCCTCAATCACTGGTGTGTGCGCTGCGAACTGGTACGTTGCCCGCAGTATCCCGGTACCAATCACGTACAGGCCATCCACAGCGTCGCCCTGTCTCGAGAGCACGTGTTCCTTGGGCACTGTGATCCGCTCAAAGTAAGGCGCGAGTTGCACGATCCGCAACAGAGGGGGAGAATGCCTGTTCAAGGGTGTGTGTGATACCGGGACGGAGGCAAAGTGAGCAATCGGTGGGCGCGGGATCGCTCCAGCAAGCCATGAAATAACGTCCAGGCCGTGCTCATAGAAAGTGGGGGCGAAGGTGGGGGCGGAGGTTGTACTCTACTCCAGGATCTCGCAAGGTTGGGGGGAGACTCGGGCATTTCCGCAGATTTACTGGTGTCATTTACACGTGGCGCGTTGGGGTCAAACCCATTGCGGGAGCGTGAGGAGGCTGTCTGTCGATCGATTCCTCGTCCTCATGGAGGATTAGTCGAGATTTGGGGCGGCTGTGTTGTTCCCTTGCAACCACCGCTACACGTTCTGGGGTAAATCCGGTTCGGTTCGTTGCTGCTGGTTCAAGGGCGATGTTCTAAACACGACATGGGCCGAGGACTCCGTGGGCGGTCACGTTGAGGTGCACGAAGGGTGGCTTGTGAATATGGACCAGAGGACCGGGAGATGGACATTCGAGGCGCGCGAGGTCCTTGGTTGTCGCCTACGTGGTTGTGATGCAGAAGCAGATGGTGCTGGTGAGGATCACACACAAGGGTTCTGGGTTGTTTGTGGTAACTCACCTGGGTAGCACTCTGCATTACACTGGATAGCAGATCGAGCCCACTGGTGTCTCTACCCCGCTCTGCCATTCGAGGTCTTCCAGATGCTTCATCTGGGGCTTCTGAAGGTCGACTAGGTGCCGGGTGGGGTTCCCTGGCCTGCGACGACTGAGATGGCGCGGCCTCAGCGCTAGCGCCCGGCGGATCTCTTGGGCGCTCAACCGACGGGTGTATCTCGGCAGCGCCTTCATAAGACAATCGGCCATGCGACGACACTTCATTGACTGCCTGGTAAGATCCCAACTCCATCATTTCGTTGTCATAGTCCCATAGCTAGTTAGTGATGGCACAGAGCCTGACCGCGAGACGCCTCCGGATCGGGGATCGTCCGAGGGATTTCGTGAGTGTGAAAGAGCTTCATGTGGCGACTCGGACGCCCCATGCTGTAAAGCATCTTCGTCCTGTCGACCAGCAGTAGGCATGAAGAGAAAGGTATTGGGGTTGGGCTAGGTGAATCTCCTCGGCGTGAATACGAATATGTAGCCGAGAAGCCTAGTGTAGTCATGAGCATAGATAAGCCGCACTGACTACACATGACCTACTGCACGCATGGTTGTTGTGATACTGTTGGACGGGGGTCTCCGCTTCCTCCCCAAACCGGGATAATATGTCTCCCGAAAGGCACATTTTCCTCCGCCAAGTTGTCACGCAATAACGTACAGCGATCGAAGGTAACACGCTCCACGCGCGAGAGGACAACGTTGCAAATGTTTTTGCGTTTATGCGCAGGGTTGGATTACGGTTAATTCAACCCGAGACTTCAGGGAGTAATCGGGTAAGCTGCGCGAATGAGTGGTTAGAGATCTCAACACGCCGCGCTGTACAGACACCGACGTTGATCAAATGCGTCGTGTATCCCGCATGCTGGCGGTGTTTGAACTCAAAATTAGAAACTCGTAGCCAGTAGCCACCACTAGCACTGGTCAACACTGCTTGCTTGATTTACGCAATATGGGGGCATATGAGATAAACAAGCCAAAGCGCATACAGGAAAGAATTCTATACCCGTCAAATTGACCCATATCTAGCAAAACGCGATGATTACAATTTCTCTAGGACAAAAAGTGTTATGGAAACGCTCAAACTACGTGGAAACGAATCGACGACGTCAAACGATACGGACATCCTTTGATTATTTTAACTGAGGTGTCGCATTCTCTTCTCTCTTTGCCTCTGTCGTTCTGTCACTCGTTAAGTCTATTTATTCATTTGCCTTGTCACTAATGCCGGCAGCAAATTCAAAATTCAAAACTGGCAACTGCGAAAGGCATGTATGTCAGACGTTTCTCGAACCGTTACACACAGACACGAGGACAGCACGCACCTTTCAACACAAGTGCTGTCAACGTCCGCGCCGATTCTAGGCTCTCCACTCATGTTGGCACAACGCGTCCACACCTAGGCGCCTCAACGCAGGTCACCCCGCAAGGACCGTCACGTTGCAGGCTTGTACCGTGAGTGTCCCTGGTACCATGAGTTCCTTGATCACAGGTGTCTGCGGCTGCGCACTGGTACACTGCCCTTACAGCCCGTCCATCGCGTCGCCTTGTCTCCAGAACACTGGGCGCCACGATGCGCTCAGAGTAGGGCGCGATTTTCTCGAGAACCGTGCGATCCACAGCATAGGGGGAGAACGCCGGTTCAAGAGTGTTGAAAGGCTCCGGCGGTACAGCAGGCTTACTGCACTTTGCTTTTTCTGTTGTTGTCTGAAGCGGCTTAGGATTGTGCATTGGTGAGAGTATCGAAAATGGGAAGGACCTACTAGTTGCCATGGTGCGCCAGCCAGCGCTGCTAGGTGAATGAGAGAAACGCTTATGTAGGTCCATGGACCGGCTATTCTTGCGGCCCCGGGGCGCTCAGCAGCGGTAGTTCAGTTATTGTCAAAGGGATTGCAATGAGGAAGAGATAGCCCGAGGGCACTTACCGATGGATCTTCAAGTTAGCTCCTCACTGCTGGGGTTAGCCAAGCACGCGCGTGCACGCAGATACACATCCTCTGTCCTTACGCCAAAATTTAGTTTTCTGCAGGGCACTCGTGCACCTTATGTGTGGGAATATGCTTACACTCCGTAGCATCGTTGAACGTCACAAAACCGTGACAGTTCACTCAAGTTACCCTACAATGGGCCTACAGTACATGCCCAACTCTTTAGGACGTTCCCCGTCACCAGCATCACAGATCACCAGGACAACTTTGTTACAGAGAGAATGCGCTTAGGTAGGGGTTTCAACCCGTCATTTTTAAACAAGAATGCGTAAAAATAGTAAAACTGCATATCACCTTGAATCTTGACATATAAATTCACATATTGTATATGTATTATACAAGTTCCGATTCTTATGAAGCCCGAGGACTTGCGAGATGCGGCACGCGACGAGGATGAGGTTGGTACAGTGACCTAACCCGTGCGGATCCTTACCACGAACTCACTTGAAACTGCGCTCAGGTGTATCCAATATTCAAGAACCCATAAAGAGGCGGCAGTGTGACCCCATGTCCCTTCCAAGCTTCCGAGTCAAGTTCCACCCTTTCCTCATAAGTCTCGTAACATCCCGAGCCGAGATCTATCAACTGAAATAGGCGCATTCTCACAACCGCAAGCGTTCGCTGCTCTCACTCACGTAAGGCTAGTTCTCCGTATTGGCCAATCTCTAGAAGATCCGAAGAATCAAATCCCATCGGTGTTACAACAGCGGTCCTAGATGGTGCATCGTTGACGTGTTGTGTTATTAGGTCTTTCGATTATTTAAGGTTGCGTCATGGACACATGGACACAGATGAGGGGCAAGTTATCGCATACCAAAGGACTAGTATCCAGTAGACTGTTATTGTAACACTACTTGCAACAGAATATACGGCAACAATTGTCACTACCATCGGCTACAGCTCCAGGCTTTTCCGTCGATTGTCCGCCTACTGCAGACTGTTCATCGCTTGGTGACTGTTGATGGGGTATAGATGGACTACCGTCTCCATGCTGTCCAGGCAAGTGTCGTTGACTCCGGGAGGCCAGCGAGAGTGTTAGGCCCTCTGTAGGACGTGGTTGAGTGTTTATGGGTTCATGAACTTCTGCGGACCTCCTTCTTGATATGTCATGCCTATTCCGCTTTCCAGTCGGGGGTGGCGCCGAATCTTGCTCGTATTGGTTGGGCACACCCCTTTGATTGGCTGACTGAGATGTCTCTCTCGTGACTTGGAGGTCACGTCTTCCCGACCGGGTACCCCTTCCAGCGTGTTCACCAATCCCCTGGCCCCGGGACCCACTCGACTCTGAACGACGATGCTCAGGGTTGCTTTGTGTTGTGCCCCCTCCAGATATAACAGTGCTTTGTAGATGATCTCTTTCGTTGACAGGGCTTCCCTCCACGGATTCATAGGGAGGAGGCGGCGGTAACGACTGCTCGTCGATAAGGGTGACATCGACAACAACTTCCTGCATCTGCTCGGCTATTGAAGGAGTGTGTTCTCGGCTTCGGTCCCGTGTACCTGAACTAATACTTGAGCCTTCGAGTGAATCAGCGACACAACAGCACGACAGATTTCGGTATGGGCTTACCTGGTGCCCCTCGGATCGCTTCATCATCGGAGCTACTAGTATGTAGGGTGTCTCTGCTCTTTCTTGTTTGTAATTCAAGTGGTGTGTGTGGGAGACGTCTTCCAGCACCTGCGTTGTGGACCACGCGATTGTTATTCGAAGACACTGTTGCAACATCGTGTGGAGATAACCATGTCGCGGCAGGGGGCGGGGGTGGCGGGGGTGGCGGTGGCGGTAGGGGCGGTGGAGGTGGAGGCGGAGGTGGAGGCAGAGGCGGAGGTGGCGGTGGCGGTGGAGGTGGGGGCGGGGGTGGAGGCGGAGGCACTACTCTCCAGAGTCCTGCAGGATTCGGGGGAGATTCGCGTATTTCTCCAGATTCACCGGTGTCATTTACACGCCGCGCGTTGGGGTCAAACCTGTTATGGGAGCGTGAAGGGGCCGTTTGTTGAATGGTTCCTCCACGAAGGTTTGTGCAAGGGTTTGGGGTGGCTGTGTCATTCTCTCGCAGTCTCTGGGGAAGCTGCACGTTCGGAGGAAAAGCGGGGAGTGCTGCGGGTTCCTGCTGGTTCCGAGGCGAAGTCATTGACCGCGATATGGAGCCAGGAGTCCGTGCGCGGTCAAATTGCGGTGCGCTGGGGGCGGCTTGTACAAATTGACTGGAGGACCTGGAGGCAGACATTCGAGACGCGTGAGATCTTTGCGTGTCGCCTACGCGATTGAGATGCTGAAATAGACGGTAGGGCCCGTAAGGTACACGTACAACGATGCTGGGTCATTCGCAAGCGACTCACCTGGGTAGCATTTTGCCCTGCACTGGGCGCTAGATCGAGGTTACTGGTATCTCTACCCAGCGCTGCCGCTGGACGTCGTCCGGAGGCTTCATCTGGGGCATTTACTGGTCGAGATGCACTGGTGTCATTTACACCCGGCGCGTTGGGGTCAAACCCGTTGCGGGAGCGTGAAGGGGCCGTTTGTTGAATGATTCCTTCAGGAGGGCCTGTGTAAGGGTTTGGAGTGGCTGTGTCGTTCTCTCGCAGCCTCTGGGGAAGCTGCACGTTCGGAGGAAAAGCGGGGAGTGCTGCAGGTTCCTGTTGGTTCCGAGGCGAAGTCACTGACCGCGATATGGAGCCAGGAGTCCGTGCGCGGTCAAATTGCGGTGCGCTAGGAGCGGCTTGCACAGATTGACTGGAGGAACTGGAGACGGATATTTGAGACGCGTGAGATCTTTGCGTGTCGCCTACGCGAGTGAGATGCTGAAATGGACGGTGCTAGCCCGTAAGGTACACGTACAACGATGCTGAGTCATTCGCGCCGACTCACCTGGGTAGTATTCTGCGCTGTACTGGGCGCTAGATTGGGGTTACTGGTATCTCTATCCAGCGCTGCCGCTGGACGTCGTCCGGAGGCTTCATCTGGGGCATTTACTGGTCGAGATGCACTGGTGTCATTTACACCCGGCGCGTTGGGGTCAAACCTGTTACGGGAGCGTGAAGGGGCCGTTTGTTGAATGATTCCTCCATGAGGGTTTGTGTAAAGGTTTGGGGTGGATGTGTTGTTCTCTCGTAACCTCTGGGGAAGCTGCACGTTCGGAGGAAAAGCGGGGGGTGCTGCACGTTGCTGCTGGTTCCGAGGCGAAGTCATTGACCGCGATATGGAGCCAGGACTCTGTTGTAAGCGGTCAAATTGCGGTGCGCTGGGGGGGGCTTGTACAGATGGACTGGAGGACGTGGAGACGGATATATGAGACGCGTGAAATCTTGGTGTGTCGCCTATGCGATTGAGATGCTGAAATGGTGATAGCCCATAAGGTACACGTACAATGATGCTGGGTCATTCGGGGCGACTCACCTGGGTAGCATTCTGCGCTGTACTGGGCGCTCTATCGAGGTTACTGGTATCTCTACCCAGCGCTGCCGCTGGACGTCTTCCGGAGGCTTCATCTGGGGCATTTACTGGTCGACTGGGCGTCGGGCGAGGACCCCTGGTCTGCAACGGCTGAGATGGCGAGGCCACTGAGCTTGCGCCCGGAGTACCCCTTGGGAGCTCACCCGACGGCCGCATCTCGGCGGCACTCTCAGGAGACGATCGGCCATGCGAGGACGCTTCATTGACCTGGCGAGGTTCTGGCTGCGCGATCCTCTCCTGATTCCGGGCTACATTCCCAGACATGCTTGCGCCCGGAGTACCCCTTGAGAGTTCACCCGACGGTCGCATCCCGGCAGCACTCTCAGGGGACGATCTGCCATGCGAGGACGCTTCATTGACTACCTGGCGAGATTCTGGCTGCGTCATTCTCTCCTGATTCCGGGCTACATTCCCAGAGATGCTTGACTGGACAGAGCCTGACCGCGAGTCGCCGCGGGACCAGGGAGAGTCCGAGCCTGGGCGGGTTTCCCGACCCGGAAGGGCTTCATATGGCGAAAACCAAGACTGTAACGAATCTTCGTCCTGTTGACCAGCGGTGGTCATGAGAAGCAAAATATTGAGGTTGGATTAGGTGGATCTGTTCACTTGATACGAATATGTAGCCGGCCGGGGAAGGCTGGTATAGCCCAGTCGCTGAGTGTAGAGCAGCCGCACTGACTACTCATGGCCTGCTGCATGCACGATCGCCGTGATTGCCTGGAGGGCTGTAGGCATTGAGGCCTATTGAAGTCCCAAAACAGGGATAATTTACCTCCGAAAAAGTCACATTTTATCCAAGTTGTCACGCAACAAGTCAGGGCAATAACGTACAGTGACCGGAAGTCTCCACACGTGCGTTAGGCGTGCATGAATTAACAGTACAGCTTCAGCTCACGTGCTACGATCGCATCGCGAGTCGTCTGACATCAAAAGCAGTGGATAGGGCGATGTCACAGCTATGCTGCCTGGCTGAGCAATCCGCAGTCGTGAAAACCAAACTACATAGTCACGAAAGGACATGATTGGATTGATGCATCGAGCAATACGCATTGGCAAAGCTCTGTAGAACAGGAAGTGTTGTCATGGCTAAGTCTATATAAGTATATGCAATCGCTTAAAAACCAAATGGATAACGTCTGATTTTTCTAACTCATTTTTCATTCCTTTTCTGCGTGTGACGTTCGGTTATTCGTTAAATTTCATTCATTCATTGTTGCTAACGCCGAGAGCAAAATATCAAAGTCCAGTTTGGTGGCTATTAAAAGATGTACGTCAGACATGACAACAACACGAACCATTCAACACAAGTGCTTTAAACGTTCACGCCAATTCTAGATGCTCCGTCTCAAGTCGGCGCAGCGCATCTACACCTAGGCGCCACAGTACCGCCGGTCGCTCTGCGACAACTGTCGCGTTGCGAGCAAGTCCAGCGAGCCCGGATAACTCACCCGCGAGCGTCCCTGATACCGTGGATTCCTATTCCTCGATCACTGGTGTGTGCGCTGGGAACTGGTACGTTGCCCGCAGCACCCCGGCAACAATCACGTACAGGCCATCCGCAGCGTCGCCTTGTCTCCAGAGCACGTGTTCCTTGGGCACTGTGATCCGCTCATAGTAAAGCGCGAGTTGCACGATCCGCAACATAGGGGGAGAATGCCAGTTCAAGGGTGTGATACCGGGACGGAGGCAAAGTAAGCAATCGGTGGGCGCGGGATCGCGCCAGTAAGCCATGAAATAACGTCCAGGCCGTGCTCATAGAAATACGTGTCTTGAAAAGCTGATGCAAGTGGTTGAAGGACTTCGTTGGCAGTGGAATGGAGGAGAGGTTCAACGAAAGGCCGATATGTATCAAAGAGCGCTTGTCGGAGGAAAACAATAGCTCAACCTCGACTCGTTGTGTTTGGACAGATGAGGATGACGCGGTTCTCATTTGCGTGCTGACAGAGCAAAACTAGCATGGAAAGGTGTCTGACAATGGTTTCAAAAAGGCTGCTTGGGGTTCTGTTGCAAGCTTGCGGAGATATTCGAGAGCTTCCAAGGCAGCCTTTCTCCTCGCTTGATCCCTCGTGTCGCCATTCCCTTGACCAATTTCTATTTCATTGACTCCTGCAGGCCGCCAAGCTGGTCTTCGAATTTTGATTCAGACTCACATTCAACGATGGCATAATATACTGTAGATCAGGAATGAATCGATCGAAAATCCCTGATAAACAGGGTATGAAGTTGCCTTCCGGGTGAGCTTGAAGGAACTCGTTGAGGTCCCGGACAGGATCTGAATTTACGCCTCAATGCTTGGCATGTGAGCTAGATGAGAGGCATTATACACCTCCGGACTCTGCGACAGGTGTAGGCGACCGTGACTTGTTGAGGTCCGCAGGAGGCGAAGGTGGGGGCGGAGGTGGGGGCGGAGGTTGTACTCCACTCCAGGATCCCGCAAGGTTGGGGGAAGACTCGGGTATTTCTCCAGATTCACTGGTGTCATCTACACTCGGCGCGTTGAGGTCAAACCCGTTTCCGGAGCGTGAGGAGGCTGTCTGTCGAACGATTTCTCGTCCTCGTGGAGGATTGGTCGAGGTGTGTGGGGCGGCTGTGTTGTTCCCTTGCAACCACCGCTGCACGTTCTGGGATAAATCCGGTTCGGTTCGTTGCTGCTGGTTCAAAGGCGATGTTCTAGAACGCCACATGGGGCCAGGACTCCGTGGGCAGTCACGTTGAGGTGCACGAGGGGTGGCTTGTTAATATGGACCAGAGGACCGGGAGATGGACATTCGAGGCGCGCGAGGTCCTTGTGTGTCGCCTACGTGGTTGTGATGCTGAAGCAGACGGTGCTGGTGAGGATCACACACAAGGGTTCTGGGTTGTTTGTGGTAACTCACCTGGGTAGCACTCTGCATTACACTGGATGGTAGATCGAGCCCACTGGTGTCTCTACTCCGCTCTGCCATTCGAGGTCTTCCAGATGCTTCATCTGGGGTTTCTGATGGTCGATTAGGTGCCGGGTAAGGTTCCCTGGCCCGCGACGGCTGGGATGGCGCGGCCTCAACGCTAGCGCCCGGAGCATCACTTGGGCGCTCAACAGACGGGTGTATCTCGGCAGAGCCTCCATAAGACAATCGGCCATGCGACGACACTTCATTGACTGCCTGGTAAGATCCCACTCCATCATTTCGAGTCCCAGAGCTAGGCTCTAGTGATGGGACAGAGCCTGACCGCGAGGCGCCTCCGGATCGGGGATCGTCCGAGCGATTTCGTGAGTCCGAAAGAGCGTCGTGTGGCGACTCGGACGCCCTATACCGTAAAGCATCTTCGTCCTGTCGACCAGCAGTAGACATGAAGAGAAACGTATTGAGGTTGGGCTAGGTGAATCTCCTCGGCGTGAATACGAATATGTAGCCGAGAAGCCTGGTGTAGCCCAGTCACTGAGCATAGATAAGCCGCACTGACTACACATGGCCTACTGCATGCGTGGTTGTTGTGATCCTGTTTGGACGGGGGTCTCCCCTTCCTCCCAAAACAGGGATAGTATGTCTCCCGAAGGGCACACTTTCCTCCAAGTTGTCACGCAAGGAAGTCAGGCAATAACGGACAGCGATCGAAGGTAACACGCTCCGCGCGCGAGAGGACAACGTTGCAATGCTTTTTGCATCTATGCGCAGGGTTGATTTACGGTTTGTTCAACCCGAGACTTCAGGTAGTAATCGGGTAAGCTGCGCGAATGAGTTGTTAGAGACCTCAACACGCCGCGCGCTGTGCAGACGCCGACATCGATCACAATGCGTCGTGTATCACGCGTGCTGGCGGTGTTTGAACTCAAAAACTCGTAGCCAGGGCCACCGCTGGCCCACACTGCCTGACTTGGGCAATGGGGGCAGGGGCATATGAGATAAACAAAGCAAAGCGGATAAACAGGAAAGAATTCTATACCTGTCAAATTGACCCATATTCAGCAAAACGCGATGATTACAGTCTCTGTAGGACAAAAGTGTTATGGGATCGCTCAAATCACGTGGAAACGATACGGACATCTTTGACTATTTTAACTGAGGTGTCGCATTCTCTTCTCTTTTTGTCTCTGTCGTTCTGTCGCTCGCCAAATCTATTTATTCATCGCCTTGTCACCAATGCCAGAAGCAAAATCAAGATTCAATTGGCAATTCCGAAAGAAAATACCGCATGTATGTCAGACGGTTCTCGCCCGTACACACAGACACGAGGACAGCACGCACCTTTCAACACAAGTGCTGTAAACCTCCGCGCCAATTCTAGGCACTCCACTCAAGTTGGCGCGACACGCCCACACCTAGGCGCCTCAACGCAGGTCACCCCGCGAGGACTGTCGCGTCGCGGGCGAGTCCCGTGAGTGTCCCAGGTACCTTCGCGAGAACCGTGCGATCCGCAACATAGGGGGAGAAGGCCGATTCAAGAGTGTTGGACGGCTCCGGCGGTACAGCAGACTTACCGCTCTTTGCTTTTGCTGTTTTTGTTGATTGGAACGGTTTAGGATTGTGCATTGGTGAGAGTGTCGAAAATGGGACGAACCTGCTGCGTGACATGATGCGCCAGCCAGCGTGGCTAGGTCCATGGGAGCAACACTTAAGTAGGTCCATGGACCGGCTATCCTTCCGAGGCGCTCAGCGGCAGTTTTTTTATTTTTTTATTTTTTTTTTTAAATCCGATTTATATTCCGCTATAGTGTGACCAAGCCGCGGTCCTCGCTGGGCGAGATTTTACATGATGACAAATGGGGCAGTACGTGTAAGGGTAGTACGGAGGTTAGAAAGATAGGTGTGCACGTAGGTGTAGTATTCTATTGGCCGTTTCGGCCCAAGAACTCATCCTGGGTCGAGCTCAGCGGCAGTTCAGTGATTGTGTCAATGAGGAAGGGATAGCCCGGCGGGCACTTGCCGGTGGATTTTAACACCTCACTGCTGGGGTTAGATCTAGACCAAGCACATAGATACACGTCCTCTGTCCCTACAACAAATTTAGTTTTCTGTAGGGCACCGTGCACCTTATGTATGCTTTCACTCCGTCGCATCGTTGAATGTCACAAAACAGTTCACTCAAGTTACCCTACAATAGGCCTACTAGTACTAGTACATGTCCAATTCCCTAGGACTCTCCCCGCCACCACTGTATGCAGTGCGAACTGCTGGGCACACTACTTTCCTCCACGTCACGAACTCACTCGAAACTGCGCTCAGGTGTACCCAGTCTTTAGGAACCCATAAAGAGGCGGCAGTCTGACCCATGTCCCTTCCACCCATTTTCTTGTAAGTCTCATAACATCCCGAGCCGAGATCTATCAGGTAGGTGCATTCTCACAACCGCAAACGTTCGCTGCTCTCACTCACGTAAGACTAGTTCTCCGTATTGGTCAATCTCTAGAGGAGCCGAAGGATCAAATACCATCGGTGTTACAACAACAACGGTCCTAGATGGTGCATCGTTGACGCATTGTGTTATTACAGTATGTCTTTCGATTGTTTTAAGGTTGCGTTATGGACACATGGACACAGATAAGGGACAAGTTATCACGTACCAAAGGGCTAGTATTCAGCAGACTGTTAACACTTGCAACAGAATATAACGCAACAGTTGCCAGTGACACTATCATCTCCAGGCTTTTCCGTCGGTTGTCCGCCTCCTGCTGACTGTTCATCGCCTCGTGACCGTTGATCGCGTATAGGTGTTCTACCATCTACACGCTGTTCAGGCAAGTCTCGTTGACTCCAGGAGGCCGGTGAGAGTGTTAAGCCCTCTGTACGACGTGGTTGAGTGCTTATAGGCTCATTAGCTTCTGTGGGTTCCTGAGACCTCCTTCTTGATGTGTCATGCTTATTCCGCTGTCCATTCGGGGGTGGCACCGGATCTTGCTCGTAGTGGTTAGGCACACCACTTTGATTGGCTGACTGAGATTTCTTTCTTGTGAGTTCACCCTTTCCCGACCGGTTGCCCCTTCCAGCCTGTTCATCAATCCCCTGGCCCCCGGACCCACTCGGCTCTGAACGGTGATGCTTAGGGTTGCTTTGTATTGGAGTACCCGTGTTCGTAGCACGGATAGCGGTCGTGTGAGTGGAAGGCTGCGGGGACACCATTGATTGACTCGGGTCTGTTTCCCCCCCTCCGGATATTACAGTGCTCTGTAGAGGATCACTTTCGTTGACAGGGCTTCCCGCCACGGATTTATAGGGAGGCGGCGGCGGTGACCACCGCGCGTCGGTAGGGGTGACGTCGCCATCACCTTCCTCCATTGGCCCGGATACTGGAGGAGTGTGTTCTGGGCGGCGTCGGTCCCGCGTGCCTGAGCTACTACTTGAGCCTTCGAGTGAATCAGCGACCTAGCAGCACGACAGATTTCGGTATGCGCGTACCTTGTATCCTTCGGATCGCTTCATCATCGGAGTGTGGTCGGGTGTCTCTGGGTGGGGGACTTCTTCCAGCATCTGCATTGACGGCCGCTGGAGTGTTATTGGAAGGCACTCTGGGACCACTACGTGGAGAAAACGATGTCGCGGCAGGGGGCGGGGGTGGGAGGGGAGGCTGTTCTCTTCGCCAGGGTCCCGCAGGGTTAGGGGGAGATTCGGGTATTTCTCCAGATTCACCAGTGTCATTTACACGCGGCGTGCTGGGGCCAAACCCGATGCGGGAGCGTGAACGGACCGGTTGTCGAATGATCCCTCCAGGAGTGTTTGTCAAGGGGTTTGAGGTGGCTGTGTCGTTCTCTCGAAACCTCTGGGGAAGCTGCACGAGCGGAGGAAGAGCGGGGAGTGCTGTGAGTTGCTGCTGGTTCCGAGGCGAAGTCATTGACCGCGATATGGAGCCAGGACTCCGTACGCGGTCGAATTGCGGTGTGCTGGGGGCGGCTTGTACATATGGGCTGGAGGACTTGGAGATGGAGATTCGAGGCGCGCGAGATCTTTGCGTGTCTCCTACGCGATTGGGATGCTGAAATGGACGGTGATAGCCCGTAAGGTACACGTACAATGATGCTGGGTCATTCGCGGCGACTCACTTGGGTAGCATTCTGCGCTGTACTGGGCGCTCTATCGAGGTTACTGGTATCTCTACCCAGCGCTGCCGCTGGATGTCTTCCGGAGGCTTCATCTGGGGCATTTACTACTGGTCGACTAGGCGTCGGGCGAGGACCCCTAGTCTGCGACGGCTGAGACGGCGAGGCCGCTGAGCTTGCGCCCGGAGTATTCCTTGGGAGCTCACCCGACTGCCGCATCCCGGCGACACTCTCAGGAGACGATCGGCCATGCGAGGAGGCTTCATTGACTACCTGGTGAGATTCTGGCTGCGTCATTCTATCCTGATCCGGTGCTACATCCCCAGAGATCCTTGACCGGACAGAGCCTGACTGTGACGTATCTTCGTCCTGTTGACCGGGGGTGGCCATGAGAAGCAAAATATTGAGGTTGGATTAGGGTGGATCTGCTCGTATGATACGAATATGTAGCCGGCCGGGAAGGCGGTGTAGCCCAGTCGCTGATTGTAGAGCAGCCACCGCACTGATTACTCATGGCCTGTTGCACGCACGATCGTTGTGAATGCCCGGAGGCTGTAGGCATTGAGGCTTATTGAAGTCCCCGAACGGGGGTAATATACCTCCGAAAAAGGCTCGTTTTATCCAAGCTGTCGCGCAACAAGTCCGGGCAATAACGTACAGTGACCAAACTGGTTGGAAATCTCTACACGTGCGTTGGGCGTGGATGACTTTAACAGACAGACGTCAACTCACGTGCTACGATCGCAATGCATCGTGTATCCCGCGCGTCGTCTGACCTCAAAAGGCCTCAAAGGCAGTGAAATGGGCGATGCCACAACTACGCTGCCCGACTGAGCAATCCGCAGTCGTGAAAACATAGACAAGAAAGGACATATACGATTGAATTGATGTATCTCTGGTAGAACAGAAAGTGTTGTCATGGCTAAGTCTATATAAGTATATGCAATCGCTTAAAGACCAAGTGGAAATAAAACAAGTGGAAATAAAATGGAATGGATAAAACGTCTGATTTTTCTAACTCATATTTTTCGTTTCCTCATTTTTCGTTTCCCTTATCTGCGTGTGACGTTCGGTTGGTTATTCATTAAATTTCATTCATTCATTCATTGCCTTGTTGCTAACGCCGAGAGCAAAATATCAAAGTCCAATTTGGCGGCTATCAAAAGAAAACCCGCATGTACGTCAGACAGACATTTCTTGGGCCCATCACAAAATAGCACGAACCTTTCAACACAAGTGCTGTAAACGTTCTCGCCAATTCTGGTTGCTCCGTCTCAAGTCGGCCGAGAGCGTCTGCACCTAGGCGCCACAGTACCGCCGGTCGCTCCGCGATAACTGTCGCGTTGCGAGCAAGTCCAGCGAGCCCGGATAACTCACCCGCGAGCGTCCCTGGTACCATAGATTCCTCGATCACTGGTGTGTGCGCTGCAAACTGGTACGTTGCCCGCAGCACCCCGGCACCAATCACGTACAGGCCATCCGCAGCGTCGCCTTGTCTCCAGAGCACGTGCCCCTTGTGAACTGTGATCCGCTCAAAGTAAGGCGCGAGTTGCTCGAGAACCGCACGATCCGCGACATAGGGGGAGAATGCCTGTTCAAGGGTGTTGAAAGGCTCTGGTGGCACAGTTGGCGTGCCGCCCTTGTTTTTGCTTTTGTTCTTGCCTAGAACAGTTTTAGTATTGTGTTTTAGGGAGGAGATCGAGATGGGATAAGCCTACCGCTTGCCATAATGCGCCAGCCAGCATCGCGTAGCTGGGCCCGTCGCGGTGAATGAGGGAATGATTCATGCAGGTCCATGGACCCACTATCCTGGCGGCCTGGGAGCGCTGCTCAACGGTTGTCAAACAAAGAGAATGAAGCAGGCAGTCCAGGGAGGCACTTACCGACGGGCTTCACCTCCTCACTACTAGAGTCAAACCAAACACGTAGATACATATTCTCTGTCCCTGCACCAGGATTTAGTTTCCACGTGAATTTGCCTGTTGATGTATACTTACATTCCATGGCATCGTTGAACGTCACAAACAACTCCACGTCCGGAAGCTCGAGCAAACCCACACTGTTCAACGCTCTGAGCACTTTGCCATCACCGGCACCACAGATCACCAGCACAACTCTTCGTCCGGAGAGAAGGCGCTGCACGCGAACGAAAGCCTCAGCTGCAGAGAGATCCACGCCAAAGACAAGAGTAAAATCCACCACAACGAAGCGGATCGGCGCATGGACCCACGAGGGCTCGGCGACAAGTTTACGGATCGTTTCCTCGACGTGTGCGATTGTACCAAAGAAGAGAAATCCTTGAAGGTGCAAGACGGTCGTCTGCCGAGAGACTTCCCGGAGGTATGCGCGGTGCGCGCTCGGACGACGAACTGTCGACAACGTCGTTTCTCCTGTATGCATGGCTCGAATGCTGTGACGCTGGGAATTTTGCACGACAAAGAAGAAACCTGCGCGTCATAACAGTCAGCTGCACATACACAGGTATCAACGGTGATGTGCTTACAGCTGACAATGATCCCGAAGAGTACGCCAATCACGAAATCCCAGACGGTCATTGCTACCATGATGCTCGCAATGGTGATATACTCTGGTCTGCTCACACGGTGACGTGTGTCCCAGAGCGATTCCTTGATGAGATCGATTCCCAACACGAAGATCAGCGCGCTGACAACCATGATCGCTGTGTAGCCCACGTTATAAGTAATGTATTGACCGTAGAGTATTAGAGAACTGACGGATGTACGCAATCGACCCTGTTCCGGCAAGTAACACGGCGAAGGTTGCGAGGGCTAACATGAAACCTGATAACCTCGTGGTACCCCCTACGCGATAAAATCTGTCGGAGCAATCATCAGCAAGCCACAAAAACGGGGAAATATTCTGTGGCACGCACAGGAGAGTATTGACGTAGACGAGATAATTTGGCACTGTGCCAAGTAAACCGGCAAGGAAATTTGAATATCCATGGGCGACGAGTTCCCTGTTCGTGTCAACATCCGTATCGAGGGACACAGCTGTATGTGGTGTGTCATGAACATAAGAGATAAAGGTACGCATATACACGAACCTAGCGCGGGAACATTCAAGGGAGGGTGCAAGACGTTGAAGAATAACAACGCAAATTGTGTAGGCAGCGTAGCGCACAGAGGGCCCCACATCACCTTCGTGAGATCTACGGTCGGTTAGTAAAAGCAAAGCGACACGGAGTAAAGCGAAACCTACCAAAGTAGGTATAGAATCGATACCACTTATCCTCATTCCTCGCAACCTCAAATAGCCACCGCTCTCTCCTAAGCATGTCCAAGTCGAAGCCTGCGGTCAGAACGACGGCGTAAAACACGGCGGGTATGATCAGAAAATCTGCATGAAAACAAGCCAAAACGAAATCAATAAGTCTCCTACTTGAGCCTCAAATGCCAAAGAGAGCACGTACAAGTCGGCAGGATGAGCTGATGTCGCCACCGTGATGTGATGACCCGTAGAAGCACCGCGAGGGCGAACGCGGGTGCCCAGAGAATTAGATTCGAGCCACGCAAAAAGAATCGAAGCGTTTCCAATGAGAGTGAAAATTCATCATCTTGCAGCCGTGTTGAGACATTGAGACCGGTGATGATGAGGAACACGCCGACACCCCCGATGCAACCAACGAGGATATGTCGGGGGAAGAAGCCGATGAGCGAGCCAAGTCGGAAGAAGCCGAGGAGGAAGAAAGTGAGACCTGTCAAGTCCAACGAAGAGTAAGCAAGTCAATCAACGAATACCAAGTGGTATGTCATACCGGTGAGCACACTTGAGAATGCAAAAGCCACCAACGTGGTAGCTACTATCTCAGGCTGGTTGGTCTCGCCTATGTCGTGCGCAATGCGAGTGGCCATTATATGAAAGAAAGGCTGTGTAATTGGTAAGTCATGGCCTCTCGATTATAAACGAGGATGACGCACCACCACCTCGATCATCATGCTGCCATTCGCGCCGGGGAAACCCGAGGCGCCAGCGGAATATACAAGCTGAGATACAATTGTGCTGCGGGACCGTCGAACTAAACAAGAGAACGAAAGAGGAAGAGGTGACGTACGAGACAAAAAACATGGATACTCCCATTGTGCCGAGGTCGATAAAGACGCCCTTTGCAGGAAAGATGATCATGCCGTCTATAATATCACGTGACAATTATCGGTGAGCACGTGGACAAAAGCAAGAGGCGAACACGACGCACATGATATACCATCAAGTATATTTAGGAGTAATCCAAGGACGACAGCAGGCAGAGAGAGCGCAACCTGTGTCATGGCTGATTTTGCATGGGCAACCCACTTGTGCGACGCATAGTGAGTTTCTGGAAAAGAGGGAAGCTGAAGGAGTGGGGTGCGTTCTGTAAACGATCGAGGTGATGCCATTGGGCGTGACAGTGGCAGCACCATGTTCTGTTGCTGTGGCTGTATGGGCCGATACAGGGCAGGAGTGGGTTGCGAAACGACAGGTGTACGAGTATCCTCCTCTTCCTCATCAGCACGCTCCCGTGACGGGCTGCGGCTGCCATGACGCGCCATGAGGATACTCAGGTTCGATTGAGGAGCGGGCCTCAAAGGTCGTGCGTCTAGCGTCGACGTCGACTCTGCCAAGTTAAACAAGGATGAGGATGGAGTCTCAGCGCGCTCGCGTGGTTGTTCTAATTGTTCCAGTATGAGAGATCGAACAGACTCGGAAGGAGGTGGGAAGATAAACGCAGGTATGTGGTGCTCGACATTATGCATCATAAGAGCCTCAGAGTCAGGGACAGGGAGGACAGGTGTGGAACGGCGTGAGCGGACGAGACCTGAAGAAGGCCGAGGTAAAGAGAGGGGAACACCTGACAACTGCATGGTGTGGGCGCGTATATCATCCTGCGAGTGATGAGGTGGGAAGCTTCCGGAGACGACGCTCGTGGAAGTTGCGTGAGAGGAAACAGGATTAAGGAGGCTAAAGTTAATGCAGGGTTTAAGAAAGTTTAGGAGAAAAGGGGGAAGCGGTTAAATGTAGAAAGAACCCACCCAGCCCGTGACAGGGGTGAACCCGTGTAATGAAGGAGTATCGGCGTGATAAGACGTTGAATATCGCGAGGGGAAACGGCGTGATTGCGTGCTACATCCTCCGTAGTATTCATCTCCTCATTTAATGGCACAAACGTGTGTCTATCCGAGGACGCTTCGCTCGCTATTGATGGCGACATTTGATGGAAGGCCGTTTGTGAGTGTCAGCTGGGTGGAGGTAATTACCAAGCGTCGAATTTCTTTACATCGCATCGTCTCCTGACCTAATTGCTGGGATTGGACGACCTTCTCGACCTCGACTCCCGAGTCGAGTCCGAGTCCAAATGTTCGTAAACTCAAAAATTTTGGAATTGCAAAATAACGTAACCTCTTCCACCAATAGGATACATCATTTGGACTGGCTTATACTTATGCTTCCCGGGATAACCCTAATCTTTTGTGTCTGATAAGTCTTATCCCCGCTGTTCCCTCTTCTTCCGTCCCACGATGTCCAATACCATCGCCCTGTATGCGCCTTTTGTCTTTTATCCCGTTATCGATACATCAACTTATCCTTTATGTCTTCTAGTTACCCCCTCTCAAACTTTACTTTTAGGTGCGTAACAGAGCATGATCTTCTTTTACGCCCTCGGCACTCAAATGACGATCAGTACCAAAGAGGCACAACCGGAGGAAGACCCATCCGTCACGGCTCGTCTTCAGCGTCTCCAGAATAATTATGAGGATTTTGGAATGCGCCGTACAGTTGAAGGTGTCCTCGTCGTACATGATCATGGTCACCCGCACATTCTCATGCTCCAAATCGCCAATGCTTTCTTTAAGCTGTACGTCCTGCTCCTCCACCTTGTCTATTCCCTGCCCTGACCCATTCCAAGTCCTGGAGATTACCTAAAACCCGGAGAGGATGAACTAGAGGGGCTCAAGCGCCGTCTAGACGAACGCCTGGCTCCGCCCAGTGACTCTCGCCAATTCAACGCCTCCCATGGGATCGATAATGACTGGGAAATTGGTGACTGTCTCGCTCAGTGGTGGCGCCCAAACTTCGAGACCTTTATGGTGTGTGACTAGCACACCATTATCACGCCAATCTGACAGGCGAACGTTGCCGTGCGCCCACGTGCGTGTAGTATCCATTCGTACCTGCACACATCACCAAACCCAAGGAATGTAAGAAGCTATTCCTCGTGCAGATGCCCGAGCGCAGTCCGTTCTTTTCCCGACCGCTTAGACTTCGGGGTAACGCTTACATATTTCTTTCACCGCAGAAGTTCTTGCCGTCCCCAAAAACATGAAGCTCCTCGCTATCCCACTTTTCGAACTTTATGACAATGCTGCACGGTAGCATCCAAATCATTATTCTCTTCTCCCATGGCTGACACGCATATACGCAGGTATGGCCCACAGCTCTCAGCAATTCCGCATCTCCTCTCTCGGTATGTCCCGCCTGTTTTTTCCGGATCTTCGGCCTACCTTCTATCCCCCCTTTTCTCCTCGATGACAGGTATAACTTTATCTATCAATAACTCAGCCCCTTTGTCCCGCGCAAGGAAAGACAAGAGATTCTATGCTGGGACATAGCCTCTGAGCTTTGCGGAGCATCGAAGCCGTTACTCTGGCTCGTCCCACCTTTTGAACGTTTCAACTCTAGTTTTCGTCTCGCGCCGTTCTGCAGCCTCGTATCATGCCCCGCCACGTAGCTTGTACACGCATAATATGAGACTGAGTTCATCGAAGCGCTCAACCAGTGCGACTCCGTGGCCTTTGTCAAGGAAGCTATATGATCCGTCGGCTGCTTCTCCATTTTACAACTACGAATGTCTGGCGATCCTGTGCTCAGGAGCTTCTCCGCTATGCATCCTAGACCGCTTTTACCCCGAACTGGCATATTGACCTAAATTGTGGATACACAACAGACTTAGCAGTTCCAGATTAAAATGCGTTCTTATGGACCTGAGGTTTCTGTGAGCCTCGCCCCCAACTTGAGTGGTGACGGTGTTCGGGATTCTACCTACTCGGACAGATGCGCTGCATTTCCCTAGGTTCTTTTGATAGACCCAGATATGCGCTGGTACCTTGTAGCTCTTATCTTGTCATTCTATCATTGAGATTCCCCCGATCCTCCGCCCTCCGCCCCATACGCTGTCTATTTTCGTCAGCGTGCGGCAGAAAAATGGTGCTTGCGCACTCACAATAGGTAATCTCGTGGGATGTCACCAACTAAACAACAGGAGATGCACTTTGTCGCGTGCCATTCATGTGTTTGCAATGCATAAGGTTGGATCAAATCGCACAAACCTACATTGGCACGGAATTACCAGTCGCTGCAAAGGGATCAGACACATGATAGTATTGAACAGCGCGTCACGGACCCGGCCGCGCCGACAGACATATCGGAGCCGTCGTGATCGGGGAATCAGTAAGTGGATTCATACAGTGCACGGACAACGGCTGTCCCATGCGCGCGCTTCTGATACGACACGTGGTACTGGCGAACAGGAAACGCGCCCTTAAGCTTGCCTCAGGCGGTCGAGACACCGATGTATATTTCATTTTCAGCTTCCCTGAATCTTGTGACCTGGGAACAACAGGTAAATTTTACCTAAGATTCGTCTAGCCGAGTTCAAAAGGTGTCCCCAACCCCAAACCCTCGCAGTCAAGGCTAGTTTGAGGATGTTTGGTAGCAGGGTCCAGTTTGTCCGTCTTACTTACCTGACAATGATCGAGGAAAACCTTGACGCCCAACCGAGGAAGTGGCGGCAACTCGGAGAGTGTAATAAAACGACCCCTCCGTTATTGCGCAACCTCAAAGCATGGACATGGACATAAGTTACAGGACGCTCACCGTTCGGGACAGGAGAATGATTGCGCGCCTGATTTCGGAAAGATAATCAAGCGACTTTTTTGATGCGCCTCTTTACATGTACAAGAACAGTACCTCACGCTCACACGTAAAAAAGACAACTCAACCCAAAAAATTCAAGTTTTTTTATTCTTTTCCTCATTGATCAGTCTTTTTAATAATCTACATTACACAATATTATATATATATTTATATATTCCTGTTATGACGCGATTTTGATGCAATAACCCTTTCGTATTTTTTGTGCACTGTTCTGTACCGTCCATGGGCCGGGCTTTCTAGGACGTAGTTGGACCCCGACACCACCGTTCAATAGTTCACGCTTTATTAGTGGGCTATGGACTACTCACAAGAATTGACCTTTTCTCGCATTATTTTTGGTTCCCCCCCCAAATGTTGAGACCAGCTCCGGCCTCACTCAGTTGAGTTGAGCTGTTGTTGAAGCTTTGGTATGCGAATTCAAAAAAAAAAAATGGAGCTTTTGGCGCTGGGGGCCCTGGGCGTTGCCGTTCGGGTACCCGTGACACGTGGGCGCCTATTTTGTTACGCCCAGGGTAGGCATCTTTTTTCCAACTCGCCGCCAATCCTGTATCCAACGTTGGCAATTCTTCTGACAACTCGTTTTTTTCTTAGAAGGTAGAGACTCCCACGTGGCGCTTTGCACTTCTTCGCTTCGCCTGTGGAGGCATCAAGATCTATCAATCAATCACGGCGTTACATGTAGCCAAACTCCATACAGTAGATTATAAAAGGTAATATCCGACGACGTTTTTCACATCGCTAGCAAAGTCTAGGCTGTCACGAGATACAAGTAGGTTGGACACAAAAGAGGATGTTTGATAAATGTTCTTCCATGGGTGCGATCCGTTACGCGTACTAAACTGTCTCTAAAATTGACGGAACTCGAGTAATCTACTCCAAGTATTTCTGATTGAGGTCACCTGGCAAGTAGGTTTGAGCACACAACGATAGCACAAACAAACAAGCAACGTACCACTTGGCTTACGATGTCGCTCAAACCCCCATCATTACTCGAGCGACGAACACCAAGAAACTCAACGTTCCGACGAGGGCGGCACTGGCGAGCCACGCAATATATGACTGCCGAGCGTGGCGACGGCGCCACTCTTCCGCACCGACACCTTCAATCTTGTAGTCTTCCCAGCGGACCTTTCGCAGCCACCACCAAAATTGGACGAGGGGACCCGGGAACGTGCTAAAGATGCGGCCGCGCGCACCAACCCGATACCACGATTGGCATTGCGTCCAGGCTGTGTCTTCTAGCCGCTTCGTTAGCATGTCGTTGTACCGGTCCGTGGCTGCGTTTGTCGGCTCCACGCTTTTGAGCACGCCCGAACGCAGGGGTTCGAATAGCTGCAGCATGTGCGGGAGTTGCGACTCTTCGGAGAAGATGACGGACGTGTGTCCGGTGGTCGTGTTCGGCCCTGTGTCAAGTGGTTGGCCTGGTAGAAGGAGCATGCTTATCTCGACCTACCTTGCATCATAAAGAAATTCGGGAAACCAGGGACGGTGCTACCCAGGTACGCCATTGGCCCGCCATGTGCATCGTTGTACTCTTTCAGCGTGCCTTTCGTGCCGCGCGCGTTCAGTGGGTAATCATCCTGTGAAAGAAGAGTGGATCAGTAGGGCGGTGATCTAAGAGAAAGAGTACGTGCAGTTATGAAGCCTGTACCGTAAATTAAAACGTCTAGGGGAACCTTCTCGCCTAGTCGATGCAAATCACGTTACAAGCCGAACCTTCATGAATGAAACGCAAATCCATACCCGTTTCCGTGACGACACCATCTGGTTCGACAGATGTAATGTCGTCGAAAGTGAGGCGCACATTCGAACGATTCAGTGATTGAAGATAGCCTTGGTCGCGCACAATGCGCTTGCATCCCAATGCTGTGTAGTGTTCATAGTTATTTGCGCATGAATGAAGACAGAAACATACGATATTTCGGAATGATGACGTGATGATATTCACGTGGTGCAATCTTCTTCATGTACCTCTCGGAAGTCTAACACCGGCAGGATCAATAAAGAATGCAGTCCAAGGCGGTGAACGTGCCATTGTGAGTAACTTGTTCATGAAATTATTGCCTTTGGCTTTGAAGGTCAGGAAGACTATATCGAACTATGGATCGCGTCAGACTCTGAGAAGATCGTCACTAGCATAGCGTACCTGCGCTGCGATACAGAAGCGGTACATTGTCCGCACGAGCGGGATGTGAGTAAAAGCCCATTTCGTGGTTTCCGAAAAAGGGACCTTCGCCTGTAAAGTATGTACATTTTGAGGAGTTGTCGAGTATTACTTTAGGGGATAGACTTACGCCCTCAACAAGCCACATCGCCGACCGGGCGAAGTTTACGACGCTGACGGTAGGATCCTCTGATATAAACGGGATAAACTGCGTCCTGCGGCAACACAGGTAACGATTAGAGCGATATGTCGACATCCCCCGAAGCCGTGGGCCTTACGCAGAAGAGCCATTGCCCAGGACGCCTACACGCTTTCCGTGGAGGTCTACATCATGCCTCCAGAGCGCCGAGTGGAACACCTCTCCTTTAAACGACTCGATTCCACGCAGATTCGGGTAGCGAGGCACGACCAATACGCCAATAGCGGTCACGAGGGCAGTCACGCTGGACAGCCGCTTCTTACCTGTGCGGACATCGCGGGTCTCGATGCGCCACACACTCCCATGTGCGTCCCATTCGACTTTGTCAACAGATGTATGGAAGCGGCAGTGAGCCCGCAGGCCGTGTTTGTCTGTCACTTCACGCATATACTCCAAGATCTCCGGTTGTGTACCGTGTGAGTACTTCCAATCCGGTTTAGGATCTGTGGACAACGAGTAGAAGTGGATGGGAACATCTGACATACACCCCTGGAAGCGTGAGTGTGGTAAGGACGGGGGGAGCAACTGATAATTCCGTAAGGGTACGTGCGGGGTATGTGTTATCCTATGACATTATATGGTTACGCCAATAAGGAGACGCTGTCGTAAGAGACTTACTCTCCACGTTCCTCCAACATCAGCACCACGCTCATATATCTGGGTCACAAAGTCTTTTTGGACCCTTTGAGACAACGCGGTGAGTGCAGGCTCACCACAAAGTTGTTGAACGACCATTTCGATTTGAACGCGATGGCGGCGGCAAGGCCTCCAAAGCTGTGAATGGCAGTCTCAAAGCCGTACGCTGGAACGAGAAGGAAAGATGGGCTTACCCAGCACCAATGATAGCGACGCTGAACTCGGACTCGGAGTTGGGTTTGGGTTCGTGACTCATAGCAAAGCCCCTATGTGTGTGTCTTATTTGATTTGGGAGAGTTGTGGGCCAACAATCTGGCGCGGGAAATCAGAGTCAGGAACTGTTGTATTACCCCTTTCTGGAGGTTTTCCCGATTATATACCTATTTTCGTATTAGTAATCTCCATATTCCATTACCGTATTCATTTTCTTCCTATTTGCTCCAAGTGGCGACATGCGCCGCTATAGGAGGCACAAATCATCGCGAAGAGTAATCTTCCACAAGTGCGTCGCCAAGTCGCAAAAGGCGCCCCTTCACTTACCCGTCGCTGCGGGACCCAAAACTGGATGTGGTCGATTCGCGTCGGACAGTGGACCTAACAGCGCTTTTAAAAACGGATACAGTACCGACTGTACAGTAACCAGCATGCACGCAAATGGCGAGGAGGTGATCAGCACCACTTACGTAACAGAAGGGACGTCTGTGAATTAACAACGCAATCAAGATTAACATTCGATTCATGTCGGTCGATAACCTGGCACATGAGAAGGAACACAGTTTCCATTTCTAGTCATAACAAGCAGGGCCAATTAGGTATTAACAGTCCAAAGGGTAACAATTCCTAAAGGGATTCATCTCGACAATAATGGGAACCCTTAGTGCTTCAACGAACTACAATCTGCTATACATAGTGTAATGATAGAGAGTTTCTAGTGAGGATATCAGACAATCATGAATGTGTAGGCCACTAAATGTTGAGATCCGTGGCCTTTGTGCCCGTGTGTGCGATGCACCATGTAGATTGGGGAGCCCTCGAGCCGCGTTCGCTCACTGAAGCGAAGCGCTGTCCCAACTGGCCGCTGTGGGAGAAGGCCATTGAGGAGATGGCCACGCTGTT
The DNA here is from genome assembly GCA_003315875.1 of Lactifluus piperatus. Lineage (NCBI taxonomy): Eukaryota > Fungi > Basidiomycota > Agaricomycetes > Russulales > Russulaceae > Lactifluus > Lactifluus piperatus. Next base: position 3,370 of record QFDX01000423.1, on the reverse strand, counting down.
ACAGGCTGGCACTTGGCGTATGGAGGCTGCACCACCCGGAGCTAACATCATAGGCTCCAAGTGGGTTTTCAAGGCGAAGGAGGACGCAGCTGGCAACATTGTGCGCTACAAGGTGCACCTCGTCGCCCAGGGCTTCACCCAGGTCGACGGTGTTGACTATGACAACACTTATGCCCTGGTAGCCAAGCTGGCATCCACCCGCACCATCATCGCAATGGCTAATCACCTCAATATGGAGCTCCACCACATCGACATCAAGGGAGTGTACCTCAATGGTGTCCTCATGGACAATGAGGTACTGTATATGTAGCATCCCCCAAGTTTCAGCAAATGCAGAACATGTCCACTGGTGTTTGCGGGCTTGAAACCCAGGGGATGCTGCATATACAGTACCTCATTGTCTGTGAGGACACCATTGAGGTATGCTCCCTTGATGTCGATGTGGTGGAGCTCCATATTGAGGCGTATGGCCATTGCAATGATGGCACAGGTGGATGCCAGCTTGGCTACCAGGGCATAGCCTGGGGTGTTGTCATAGTCAATGCTGTCGATCTGGGTGAACCGGTGAAGCCCTGGGCGACGAGGCACACCTTGTAGCATGCAATGTTGCCAGCTGCGTCCTTCTTCTCCTTGAATACCCATTTGGAGCCTATGATGTTAGCTCCGGGCGGTGCAGCCTCCATACGCCAAGTGCCAGCCTGTAACAGCGTGGCCATCTCCTCCTCAATGGCCATCTCCCACAGCGGCCAGTCGGGACGGCGCTTCGCTTCAGTGAGCGAACGCGGCTCGAGGGCTTCAGCAGCTGCAGTCTCAGCCGCGAGGGCGTGCTCTAAAGCTGCAGGGGCAGTGAGCGAGAGGCCGGCGTCGATGGCAATGGACTACGCTCCCCCTGAACCGTCGATGTTGTCATCCTCGATGACGGACGTGACGCCGTCGCCAGACATGAGATCGTAAATAACGTGCACCATGTGCGTGTGGTGTAAGCAAATGAGTCCAATAGTGTAACATATAGTCCAAACCTCTAGGCTCCTACCAACGAGCCTCGATCTCCCCAATCCGCATGGTGCGTCGCACGCGCGGGCACAAAGGCCACGGATCTCAACACTAAAAATCCCTGAACTCCAAACAAGGCATCTTCTGACGTGTCTATATATATACAGTGTGGGACTTCGACGGATTTGGGATGCCTCAGAGTCTCCTTGAATTGAGATAAAATCTTGACGTGGGACTGGGAAAGAGTAGGTAGTACCAACCGCGAACGTATATCAAACTCAATTGGAAAGCCGAGGTGCTGTCTCTGCCTGCCTTGCGGAGGTAATAGAATGGTCTGAGTGGTGCTTCTCATTTCTATCGCCAAACATAGCCAACGATGCGAGTAGATAATCGAGAAATTATAACCCTGTGTTGCGAAGTAGCTGTGCATTTGTGGCTCTGATGTCAGGTGCAATTTCGTGTGTATATTTAGCGGCACGCAGAACTGAACTGAAGATGGAAAATATAATACACAAGAGGCTTGAGAGGAGCGGAGATCGAATGTGAAAGAAACCTGGGCTCGCTTCGCTGGCAACTGAATTCCCGAGCTATGCATTTTGTATCTTGCTGATTCAACCGTGACATGGCACAAGCCTTGACTCAGTGGCTTGTACGGGGCTTCCACACGCCGAAAATTGCTTGCGCAATGCGAGCAGACAATCCGCACGTGAAGCCTACAACGCGCAAAATAACGCCTATGGGTTCGAGGAGCGGTGGTATTATCGTTGCGCAAAATTCCTGCGTCCAAATCATACCGTGCCGCCAGAGACAAAACATAAACTCCCTCTCCGCACAAGCATAGAAACCGAGATTTACTCACGTCTGGATGGTAAAAATCCTCTTGAAAAGCAATGTAGTGACGGCCACTTTCCTTCCGGAGCGTGACCCGTGTCAAAAGGCTTGACGGCAATAAGGATCAGAATATTAAAGCAATAATGGAACGTAATCGTACCGAGTGCGCACTGGGGGCAGCGGTGAGTATCGAATATGAAATGTTTGTACCGTGTCGAGGAAAACGATTGATTTGTCCACATCATACGCTACATGTGTCCGTCAGCTTGCATGGGTCAGTGCGCGAGTGTAATCAACGTGCTAATCCTATCGACAAAAAGCTCAATGTGTGGTGACATGACGCGGTACCATCTTTGTGGTGCTTAGCCAAGGTTGGAAGGTCCGGGTGGATGCGGGACGCACTGAAAGATACCAAGTATCCCCTCACGCGAGTTGGATCCAGGCTTCACACTACACAGTGGGTGGCGGAAGCCAGCATCTTTAGTAAAATACCTGACGTTACAATCGCGGCATCATAAAATCAGTCTTAATGATGATGCGTGCCAACGCGATACCAAGGCAGATAGAGGCCCTTTTGATCTACGCACCTAAGAATGGCAGCTTGCTGGATGTCAGGAGAAGCTGACGTTGTAAACTGTTGCACGACTTTCTCTATTTCATTTGCTGGTTGCTCCATGGCTTTTCGCTCGTTGATGCTGGATAAAGTTCAAAGTAAGGGGTGTTGTGAGCTCTAGCATGACGTCACGAACATGTGTTCCTAATAGTCGGATTGAGTAAAGCCGCGCGTCCTGGCGCGTTGACAACAAACCACTGGCAACTCACAATTAGTTACACAGCGTGTCGCCCGCCTTGCATTGGAAGCAGCTGCTAAAAATGCGTGCATCTGACATGACCACGTTATGCAAGCCGCAACGCAGCGCGATCTTTTCGACCTGTTGAGTCCCCAGTCATTATTATTTCAAATTGTGCTCAACTTTTTCAACCATCGCGAGAGTATCGCGAGTCATAGTAATTGCACTGTTCAAGCCAGTGGGTTCCCTATGTCCTCCCTGTTACCTCTTAATGAGCAAAATATTATCTTTGCAGTAATCTCCAAAAAGCGACAGCCTGAATAAACCATATGGCAGAATTGGGATTGCCGGTGGGCTGGTCACTGAAACCCAGACCAGACCCCATGCCAATCCCTGTAACAAAGGCACTGGCTTCACAGGGATGTTCTTCAGCTGCACTCGGCGTAGCCCGCAACTTCAAATTCGCCATAAGTTACAGACGGTGCGGTTCCAAATTCTCCAGCGCTTCGACAAGCGCCGGTTGATACGATCTGATGCCTTGAAAAGCGAACGAATCCGTGGGGGAAGGCTGGGCTAACGTCAGCATGTCTCGCCTCTGCAGCTAATTCGTTGCTTCAGCGTTTCTATCATACCCGGGCGTCCTTTGGGCACGTGCTTTCCCTTCCACGATGAAATTCTTTGGGAAATCCGCGGTCTTCGGAGAGAATGCAAGCCCGAGTCTCACACCATTCTAGGCGTTACGCTCGATTTGTCCT
>QFDX01000422.1:0-32823 GCA_003315875.1 Lactifluus piperatus | reverse complement strand
AGGGCAGCACGAGGACGAGGTCGACGGCTGGGGAAGCACCACCGGCGCGAGGTCAACACCAGCAGCGGCGCGAGGTCGACGGGCAGGGCAGCAGCCCCACGAGGACGAGGTCGACGGCTGGGGCAGCACCAGCAGCGCAGGGTCAACGCCAGCAGTGGCGCGAGGTCGATGGGCAGGATGAGGACTATAGTATTTGTAGTTTAATAATGTACTTAATTGATTGTAACAGCAATACAGTCTAAGATTCAAAGAATTGTATGGAAATGGCACCGGGAAAATGAACATTACACAAAAAGGAACATGCTATGCAGCATTATAAAATGCCAGTGACATTACAGAGCACTCCAGAGAGTGACCGAAATTACAATATGCCAATGAAATTACAAAATGCCAATGACATTACAGAGTGCCAATGACATTACAGAGCACTCCATAAATGTGACTGAAATTACAGAGTACTATGAAATAATAGACCCATGTTACAGCATTACAGCACTATGGAGTACTCTGGAGCACTCTGTAATAAGACCCAAGATTGCTGATGGTGGGATGACAATCAAGGTGCTTAACTTTTTTCACACGTCGAATATCCAACATCGCATACAGTTTTGGCCTTTCACACTTCATAGAATAGCTGTAGAGCTGTTTACAGCCCTTGGGGATCGATAGATGATTAAAATTTGACCTGTGACATTTTTTGACCACCTTTTCGTCCACAACCCTATGTGACGCGGGACAGGCGTGACATTTCATCCAAATTTGTATGTGACGTGATGCGTGACAGACGAATTGAACGAAATGGTACAGTACTCTCAAGGGGGACATTCTACGCGGCTACGTAGATGCTGATTGGGCTAGCGACGTCAACGATCATAAGTCTACCTCGGGCTACATCTTCACCCTTTCAGGCACTGCCATCAGTTGGTCCTCCAAGAAACAGCCTTCCGTCGCCCTCTCCAGCACCGAAGCAGAATACATTGCCGCCGCGCACGCTACCAAAGAAGCTATCTGGCTTCGACGCTTGCTCATCGACTTCGGGATCGACGCCTCTCTCCCCACTACGCTCCACATCGACAATCAGTCCGCTATCGCCATCGCACGAAACCCGGAGTTCCACGATCAGACCAAGCATATCGACGTGCGACATCATTTTCTACATCAGAAAGTGGAGAACAGAGAAATCTTTCTTGAGTACCTCTCGACAGATCAGCAGATCGCCGACGTCCTTACCAAAGGACTTGCTCGCGAGAAGCACGATCGGTTCTCAGCAGGCATGGGCTTGCGTCGCGAGGATCGAGGGAGGGTGTTGGAGTAACGCTCCACGAGACGCTTTGCAGTTCCATACCTATAGTGACTTCGAATTCTTGATCAACGCTTGACACTTTACTTAGTAGAAAGGTTTATTTTACTGGCTTCTTTCTTAGCTAGCCTTCTCTACTTTTTCATTTGACTGTTTTAGTCTTTGGCATTCATACGTACGAACTACTTAAAAGGACCGCTTCCATAGCCAATAACCTCAGTTCCTTGATACAGATCTGAGGTTAGTACCATTTTTAGTTCATCACGCCCTTATCGCTTACGCATCTTTTGTACTCACGCTAGACGCGTGAACAGGTTTGTCGCTTACCGAATATAGTTCCTTGATACGGATCTGAGACGCGTGAACACCCCCTTCTTTCACGATGACAGAGTCCAGTTACATACCATTCACGAATACCTTGCGGCGCGACGGCCACGTCCTCAGTACCAGGGTGAGTCCTCCATCCTCCATCACCCCATCTTCTTATCTGAGCGGTTCTACCCAGTTCGCCTTGTTCTGCGCCGCTGTTGATAGGTCCCTTCAGCAGGCTCACGCGGGCTCGGATGTTCATTGGTTTGAACTCGCTTGAGGGTCGAATCCTGAGGTAGCAAGCTGGACTCGGATTAGGTGGTCCTCGAAATGGGGCTGGAACGTGCGTTTCTTTTTTCTCTCAGTCAACTTCACCCTCATGAATTCCTAAGTACATTGTACAGGTTTGCTGGTTAACAGAAAAGACGCGTGCAGCATGTCAAGATCTCGCCAATGCACGGCGAGATGCTCAAAGAGGGACTCGTTTTGTGGGGGTTGGGTGGGCTCGGGAGCTGGTCATCGCTATGGCCAACCCTGGATCTCCTATGTCCTTTGAGTTGATTGGTAGGTGCGTTGCAGTTAGGACATGACTCGGGTTATGTGGTTACTGATTTTATTGCAGTATTATTAGGGTATTTTGTTGTTGTATGAACAATATCATATTGGCCATGCAGGCGAGCAGAGCAACAGCGAGCGCGCGGAGCAAGGCAGCGAGCCTCAGCAACGAGCAGTGACAGCAGTGAGCGCGTGGAGTGAGCAACGACAGCGGACAGCAGCGAGCACAGGGAGCACCGAGTATGTGGAGCGAGCGACGGCAGCAGCAACCGAGCCCGGGCAACGAGCAGCGACAGCAGCACGCACGGGGAGCGAGCAGCGATGACAGCAAATGTGGGCAGCGGGTGTGACAGCAGCGAGTACACGGAGCAAGCGGTGACGGCAGTGAGCCCAGGCAACGAGCAGTGACAGCGATGAGCGAGCCCGGGTAGCGAGCAGCAACAGCGGTGACAGCAGCGAGCCCGGACAGCGAGTAGTGAAGGCAGCGAGCACAGGGAGTCTAGGCAGCAACACCAGCGAGTGGGAGTGAAGCAGCTGCAACCGCGAGCACGGGGAGCGAGCAGTGACAATAGCAAGCGCGGGCAATAACAGTGAGCATGCGGAGTGAAGCAGCAGTGGCAGCGAGCACGCAGAGCAAGGCAGCAATAGCAATGAGCAAGCGGAGCGAGTAGCAAGTGCAGCAAGCAAAGAGCGAGTGCAGCAAGCAAAGAGTGAGAGCAGCAAGCGAGTAGCGAGAACAGTGAGCGAAGACCGAGGGCACGGCGTGAGTAGCGAGAGCAGTGAGCAAGTAGCGAGAGAAGCGAGAAACCAGCCAGCCAGCAGCCGGCAGCCGGTAGCGGGCATTGGGAAGCGTGGGGCAAGATGCGGGACTCACGGAGCGATCCGAGCAAACAGTTAGCCAAAATTTTTGAAGTTGAAATCTACCTTTAGAGAGGGAATTAATGCTGGATAAAAGCTGCTGACATATTCGAGCCTAATAATAATGAGGCAGACACGGGATGCCACACTATAATTAGGCTTCTAGTGTGGGAAGTCCAGGTGCATGGTAGCTATGTTACTGTCACATGTTACATAGTCACACTTTGTCACATATCTGGGAGCGCATATTTCTAATAATGCATCATGAAACTGGCCGCCCGATGTTATGCGTTATGAGAACATCAACTGTAGTAAGTAACATGAGTATTGCCTCGTATGCAGTATGGCTGTGTGATGACTCGTGACCAGGGCCATTATATTATATTTATTATATTAAATAGTTTTCGGATCATAAGATTGCTTATTGATTATAAACAGGCAAGACCTGGATGTGCAACCCTAACCCTCCTCGCTTGTCTCTGATACTGTATTGCACCTCTCACTCTCGACTTCGTCACACAGGTATCAAATGTCTCGAAGCCCTCAAGACGCCGCAGTCTCTCCAGTCACACAAGCTATTTTCCCATCCATTGACCCATCCATAGATCTAGCCAAATTCCGCGAGAGTGGGAAGTGCTCCAAGGCATGAGGCATGAATCCCCAGTCTACCTACCAAGCAAGTACGCCCCCACACTACCTACTCTATATCTACTGCTACCGCTATCATCCACCTCTCATCTTATTCTACAGCGATCTGTCCCCCTTCCTACTGTCGTTCTTCGCGCTTCTCGACCCGCACTCACCTCCGTTTCAATCGGCAATGTCTACCGTCTTGGCTCGGCTGTCCACCCCCGCTTTCGCAGGCGGTATCTGGTTCCGCCATATTGACTTTGTATATTCTCCAATTCTTCGCTCAGTAGACTTCGCTCCCTTGTCAACACGGTGCTCAGATACGGTCCCAACGAGATTGTGTCCGGGTTGTGCAGCCTTCTCTCGCGACTGGGTGACTAATTACCTCACTGACAAGTTTGTATATCCCTCTCCCCTCGTCCAATTCTCTCGCCCCATGCTGTCATTTACAACACTCCCCGACTGCTATGTCATCGACGAATAGGAGAGTGAACGCTTGGTCGGTTTTTGGGATCTGTGGCTGGAGGCGCTGTAGGCAATAGTTTTCCTGTTTTCCCACGCGAGTAGAGAATGTGGAATCTTCCCAAGGTGTAGGCCGAATTGGATGCCTTGCTTAGAATCAAGGCGCGCGTGTCCTCACTTACCCTAAGCGTACCAAGAGAAGGAAGTTAGCAAACCAGGTCAAGAGGTTCCAGGTATATATTCGTCTGCGCTTTTCTCTGGTGTGATGGAAGTAACTGGTGATGCTTGCGCGCGATTCGACATGCCCGCACAAGTTTCTATGTACGAGACCCTATTCTTAGATCAGGTATGAGTAACCCGTTCTCTTCCTCTACCCCCATTGCGCTCAGGAGCTCCGTGGGTACCTAGTCACATCCTTTATCATGATTTCCAAACGCCCCGGAACATGTTATAAATTCAAAACGAAAAGGATGTGCGAACGAAGGTTGGAGACACCATGCTCCTTAGACTCACTGACTTGAACGTCTTCGGTTCGGACTATATTCAAGTTCATCTTCGCTGAGACGATTAGGAGGACCGGGATAACTTCACGCGATCAAGCCTCTGAGGTGTGCAGAAAGTACAACCTCGGGCTCTGTAGAGACGGTTCGCATTGCCGCTTCGAGCAGGTCTCCCGAAAAGGGGCCATAGCTTCAGGTCATGTAACGAGCTACCGGAGAAAGTCCGCAGGGTGGAACCTCCCAACTTAAGTAACTACCTTCGTTATAGTAGGAGATTCGTCTCGGAGCATTGTCGCAACTCTCCTCTCCGTCTCGCCTTCCGCCTCGGCCTCTGGATCTGGGAGTTCCGTTTCCTACGTCTCCTGATTCTATTCTGTTCTCGATCATCTCACAGCTTTCACCCTTCTGGAACAGGCACATCTCTTCCACACTGCCAGAAGGTCTTGAGGCTTTCGGCTCTCATTAACCAGCCAATCCCTCCTTTATCAATGAGCCGTGGTAGGCTCTTTCACTACCGCACTGTATATGTGAGTACCACAGCTCACGAGGAGGAATACCCACGATTGGGTGAAGTTATGATCCCTAATTAAAAATAACTTTGACAATGAAAAATGATGAGTATTATTAAGTGACGCAAGGACTTCAGAAGCATGTCTGTCTGGATTGAAGCATATATATTGTCTGGGTTAAAAGAGGCTAATACTCCGCAAACGAGCCTGAAGGGCTGAAATAGCGCAAGTCAGTGAATAGGACGAAATGAGTTGTCTGTAATGGCTGTAAAAGAGAGACCACGGATCTAAATCTCAGAGTGTGTATCAACTCGAAATACGTCACAGTGTCCAGTGATCGTTGTCCTACCCGTATATGCTCTTACTGTCAGCAGGGAAGTGCTTCTGCAGAGGGACGTGTTCGAACCCCATACCATTGCTGGTACCAACTCGGATTCGTCCTCGTCAGAGTAAAGCTGTGAAATCTTTTTGTTTCGAGACGTAGTAAGTGCCCTCGTGCGCGGTGAGGTATCCCGGGACGCAACAATGGACAACACAATCGCCAACGATACAGGCCACATCCAAAACACAGGAAAGGGAAGTATAGTCCTGGCCAATTGGAGTATAAGGCGTCAAGGGAAACACGCATCCACCATCTGCATGAGAGCGAAACCCGTGTCAGTGCCACGCAAACAGTTCCATGCGCGAGAAGCGCCCCAAAGACGCCACATGCAGCCCAAAAACCACTGCCTACCCGACACTATTCTTTCGGCGATAGAGCGCTCGGGAAGCATGAACCTAGAAGGATATACAGGCCCCTGAGACGAATTAGGGTGCCTGGAAAACACACGTCGAATTGCTGGGCGGAGGGGTTGTGAACCCGTCCGTTCACTCGAATCCACACAGGTTTTCCTTCAATACAAGCGGGCTTGCTGTGGTCTGGGAAATTGCAACATTTGGGGGCAGATGCATTGATCTGAAGTTGGTCAAATTAGGTATATGCAAAGACTTCATGTACGTTTGTTCACATACGAGGTACGTCAGGACTTGGGTGACAACATTGTTGGCAGTGACTGTGATCGCAGAAGGGCGACAACAGGAAGCGCCGACAGATAAAGGCAGACATTTGAGATCCTCGATCGGGAACAAGGCGACCTGATATATGGTGAGAAGTTGAGGGACTTATCATTGCAGCTGCAGTCAAAATCGCAAGCAGGTTGGTTAGGTGTTGATAGACGCGCTCATATCAAGGAGGTCGTGGGTATCTATGGGATGTCGTGTTGGCGAGCACGAGCAACGAAGAGCAGACCAGAAAGAGAGAGAAATTCGAAGTAGACGCATATGGCGAGCGATGTAGGTTCTCGACACAAGCAGCGACTGGGCAACGGAGACAATTTCATAACCGTTTACGTCTTTAGTACATATTAATCGGCGTTTTCAGGGCAGTGCGTTCACGATTCTCACCAAAGGAACACAGTTACAGAAAGTCACCGTTTTTTGGAATGTCCGACAACAGTCCGATTCAACTCCGATTCGGCAAGCCCCAGCATGAATGCGGCCTAAATTTCGCCCTCTCATCTCGTAGAGGAGCAACGATCATATATCATCATATACTGTAATAACATAAAAACGTCACAACGTAAGCCTGCTCAGGCTACAGTTACAGACTAGACCTGTAAGCAGTAGAACATGATTTCACTTGGTAACGTACTCTGATAGTAGTTTCACGATATCGCCATGCCCAGTACGTAACGCCATATCCAATGCGGTTTCGTGAGATACATCCTTCGCCTCTACATCTGCACCACGCTCGAGCAATATGCGCACGAACTCCAAGTCCCCTTCCATTGAGGCATAGTGCAACGGGGTCCAGTGGCGAAAACCTCGTACATTCACGTTGACATGGCCACCAAGCAATAACTGAACAAGATCTACCACCCCCCTATCCAATGCCAGGCGTGATGCAGTTCGGCCGTCGACAGTCTGAGCCTCCACATCTATATTGTGATCGAGTAGTATCCGAGCGACCCCAAAGTGACATTTATCATTTGCATAGTGCAGTGAATTCCAGCCGTCGTACGTCCGAGCATTCAAATCTGCACGATGACTGAGTAGCCACTTCACAATATCAACAAGTCCATTATAAGATGCCCACAAGAGTGGAGTCCGACCATTGTGGCCTCGAATCTCCACGTCTGCACCATGCTGATAGAGTAACTCTGCCATTTGGGAGTTACGCCACAACAGTGCTGCTAACAGTGGCACGCCGCACATACCGCCAAGACGGTTCATCTGTTTGGGGTGCCTGATAATGAGGTATTTTGCCACGTCTAGAAATCCGTAGCGAGCCGCACAGTATAGGGGGGGCACATCGTCGCCCACACTTGCAAAGTAACTCAAGGACGATAGGTGACGGGGTAGTATGTCCACATCGTGAGGCCGGACCCACGCTACGAAGTGTGACTTGTCCGGGTCGAAGAGTTCTTCCATGCCCTTCTGTATGCTCGACGACACATCCTCGAATTGCGCGTGGCCAACCCAGTGTCGGACCGCATATTCAGCTAGAGGAGACTTTGCTCCTGTGCTATCTTCGGAAATGCCATCGTCCAACCGCAACAGCACACCTATGCAAGCTTTTGCGAGCGTCGCATGGGCAGGACCAGGGGAAATATAATAGCATGAGACATCTCCTCTGGATGCCGCAAGCCGACGCGACGTCAGGTATTCCTTCACGGAGAAGTGCGAGAATTGCACAACCCGTACTCCATCGGTGTCGACAATAGCGATTAAACTAGAGCAAGCTGCTTGAAGAGCTTCCTCTTCATCCTCCCAACGCCACTCTGGGTTCAACTTTGGAATCTCTTCGTCATCATCGAAGTCAAGCGCAAGGATCTCTGCAAGTTCCTCGACGTGAAGTGGACGCATAGATACCACGAGGCATTGCAGCAGGTGAAAAACAATTTTCCGGTTTGACTTGTTGATCCCGTGGAGGATGCGGTCGTAAGTTTCGTCGAGGGTGTCAGGCAATTCTCTGAGGACTTGTGGGACATTGCGTGAAAGGCACTCCCGCAGCGCATCTAGTTGACACACAACCCAGCGAAACCTAAGAAACAACGTTAAGGGCGGGGGGGGATATAAATTCAGAGAAATACCCTTACATGCCGTCAGAGTCGCTGGACAAGGTCTCAATGACCTGTTCCTTAAGCTCTCCACTCCACATCGCCATCACGGGATACTTGCTCGAATAAACCACAGAACGGATATACATTCCAATAGCTTCCTTCTGACCATCCTGATCATGAAGTGATACCTTGAGACATTTCAATTGCTTGACCGCCTTTTGGATGTCGACCTCCGGCCGACTTGTTATGCAAACATGTAAGTTTGTGAGGCGTAACTCGACCAGTTCCTTCACAACGTCCAACACCTCTTGACGCGAGAGAGGTGCACCAAGCGTTTTTGAGATGTTAGGACATTCATCGACAGCATCGACAACAAGATATATTGGTGCTTGTCGCAAAACGGCAAGCATGTCCTTCAGGCATTGTAAAAGTACACTCTCGCTGGGTTGCTGCGAACCATCACCATGTTTGGAGTAGATATCCGAGATCTTCTCAAAGCATTGATCAGATTGACCGGAGAGTTGGATGAGCAGGGATGAAAGTAAAGCCCGATTATCTTGCTTTCCGATATCCTTGAAATCGAAAAAGAAATAGGCGAGGTATGATCCACCGGTATCTGAGACGGTTCGTATGTCTTCGATGATTGTCGAGCTTGCCAAAAATATGAGCTTCCCCGGTCACAGCAAGTCGAAGAACATACGCACCTGAGGATACTTTTACCGGACCCCGCTATCAAGACATGGAGGTATCAGCAAGGACTAAGTCACTGTAAGCAGAAGAAGAAGCGTACGTTTTCCATGAATCCATAAAAGTGACTCAGAACCCTCAGATTTCCACCACTTGAAGATGCCGCTATGAGTGAACCACGTGGCTGTGCCTTCGTGATAAACTTTGCGTGCAGTGTTGAAATTGATGGACGGATCTGGAGGAGAGAGCCATTTGTGAAATTTCTCGACCATCTGCCCGCCTGTGTCATTTTGAGCCTCGCTAACAAGCAACATTCGAGTTAGAATATCACGAACGCATCGCTATTCTCGTTTGATTTCCACCTAACATTATAAATGTTGAGAACAAACACCAAGAAAAGGGGGGTACTTGCTGCGCACCATCAATGACGGTATCCATAACGCTCTGTAGCAGTTCCAGTGTTCCTGCACTTGCCATCAGATTTTCCTCTTGCGTCAATTGGTCTAGCTTCTTCATCGCATCTTCAATATCCGTTCTTCCCATCAGCTTTTTCAAAAACTTTTCTGGATGTCATTCGGTCACTGGCAATCACCATACATTTCCAACGACAAACGCACTTCCAGATTTCTGTCTCATCCACTTTGTCGCAACAGCAAGAACTTCGAGAACCTGAGCCATTATTTGCGCAACCAACGTCTTCATTGCATCTGTCGGTGAAACTCGACTGTAAATTTCAAGCCGTCCGAAGAAGCACTCTATTCGCGCGAATATGTCGACGAGCGCATTGTTGCTTGCACCAACATCTCTGGCCGTCTGATACACCTTGACTTTAGCATAGCTCAGACAAACGGGGGGAATATACTGACTATGAGAAGGACACCGATTCCGGCAAAGATGGCCTTAGCCGGTGGGAATGCCTGTAAAACACGTAAATAATGGAGGGAAGCTCACTAGTCAAGCTTGTGATGAAATTTACCAGTCCAACCCCCTCGCCAATGGCAGCAGAAAACGAATTAAGCACGGTAAATGTGGCATTGAGCCACTGTTCGGAGGACTTATTGCCACTCTGAGACTGAATGAACCTTTGAACGCCGTGATTTTCATAGAGGACGGTAAGAATGTCGCTAGGAAGCTTGCACTTTTGGAGTTCGACGGTGAGGGGGTGTGTTAGAAGGTCATTCTTGGTCTTATCGTGATATCTTTTCAAGGCATCAAAGAGAATAGTAGTGTGAAAACTGGGAGAAGAGCCCGGGGGACTGGTGAGGAGAGCTTGAGACATAATGCCAGTGGGGAGGTGTTAGTTTATGTTTGGGGGATAGATGAGTGATAAGACGAAGAAAGGGACTGTTCATAAGGTATGTGACTCAGAGCACTGCCTCGTGTACGAGGACATCGATATAAATAATCGCACGGGTGACGTACCAGGTAACCCAGATATGGAAGATAGGCGCGCATGATCGATGACTACGATGCCAGGCGACAGAATCCACAAAATTACGCCAATAAAGGAGCAAAGAGGCAATAGCAGCAAACATCGACATTTACGCGAGCCGTGCAATGGACACAGTAGCTACACATGTAGTCCTTAACTTTGAGCATCTATGTGTGTATGTATTTTACTTGAAACTACCAGAGAGCCAAATAGGCTCGACCTTGAGGGACAGAGATAATCAACAGCCATGTCTTGGACGCTTCTTAGTCAGCAACCCCAGCGAGTCATCACGTGACCTGCCTTTTTTCTTTCTTTGATTCACCAGAGTAGGATGACGGAGGAAATTGACGATTTCGAAATCGTAAGAGCACGGGCAAACTGTAATTTATTTGAACTTGCTTACATCATCCCTTTCATCCTTGCCAGACTCCCTCGACCGTCTCTTGTCACTCGCACTTTCCTGTATATACCATCAGTCCTACGTCCCAACAATCAATTGATGTCTTGAAATCGAGGTTCACGCATATCCAAGAATTCACCAACCATGGACGAGGCGTCTCATCAGCCCCTTGAAGCTCACTCAAACTATGTCCGAGTTGACTTGCAGTTTCGCTGACTCTCGCCTTGCCATCGTACAAGACCAAGACTATCAAGATCCTATGTGCTCAAAGGGTGGCATGCATTGGGACTACTCGCCGTTGCCAACGAGGAGCGAGCCCGTATCCATCGGGCCGCCCCGTTGAAAATGTCGTCGCCTCGCTCAGGTCTAGTATAACTCCTTCCACGACCTCGACCGAGAGTGGGAACAGGCCGTACGAGGCGGACAACGCATGCTTAAAGCTCAGGAGTGAGGCAGTTTTTGACGACCCTTGGATGAATCTGGGAAGGCGGAAGTTCAACAAACTAGGGGTCACAAGCGTACGAGGGAGGACGAAAGTGATCTGCTTTCCTCGTCTCTGGAAGTTCCACGTCCTTCAGCAACGAAATATAAGACTTGGGCCGAGGAAGATCTCGCCACGGACGAAGCGCGGGTTTCTAGCATGGATGGCTTGCAACTCGAGCGTGAGGGAGATGTCCTCGCGTAGCGCGACCGAGAGACGTCCATCAGCGTCGAAACGGAGGCTGTCGAGGACAGGTGTGAGGAAGCCGTTATCTTCTTCTACCCCCATCGCGCTCTGGAGCTCCGTGGGTACGTTAGTCACATCCTTCATCATGATCGCCAAACGCCCCGGAACATGTTATATATTCAAAACGAAAAGCATGTGCGAATTAAGGTTGGGGACACTTAGACTCACTGACTTGAACGCCTTCGGTTCAGACTATATCCAGTTCATCTTCACCGGGACGATCTGGGGTGCCGGGATGACTTCATGCAATCGAGCCTCTGAGGTGTGCAGAAAGTACAACCTCGCACTCTGTAGAGAGGGCTCGCATTAACGCTTCGAGCACGTCTCGAGAAAAGGGGCCATAGTTGCAGGCCATGTAATGAGCTACCGGAGAAGGTCCGCAGGGTGGAACCTCCCAACCTAAATAACTACTTCGTTATAGTTGAGGCCTTGAGGGTTCGTCTCGGAGCATTGTCTCAACTCTCCCTTTGTCTCGCCTTCCGCCTCGGCCTGTGGATCTGGGACCTCCGCCGCTTCCTTCGCCTCCTGATTCGATTCTTTTCACGATCATCTCACGGCGTTCACCCTTCTGGAACAGGCACATCTCTTCCGCATTGCCACAGCTATCAATGTCTTGAGACTCTCGACTCTCATTAACCACCCAATCGCCCCTATATGATCCCTACTTTGAAAATAACTTTGACACTGCAAAACTATGAGTATTATTAAGTGACGCAAGGACTTTACAATCATGTCCGTCGAGAGTGAAGTACATATATTGCCTGGGTGAAAAGAGCCTAATACTCTGCAAACGAGCCTGAAAGGCCGAAATAGCACAAGTCAGAGAAATATGAATTGTCTGTAATGGCCGTAAAAGAGAGACTATGGGTCTAAATCTCAGAGTGTGTATCAACCTCGAAATGCGTTACAGTGCCCAGTGATCGTTGTCCTGCCTGTATATCCCGTTACTGTCAGCAGGGAAGTACTTCTGCAGAGGGACGTGTTTGAACCTATAGGCCCTGTGCTGGCACCAACTCGGATTCGTCCTCATCGGAGTAAATCATTTCGTGTTTCGAGACGCAGTTAGTGCCCTCGTGCGCGATGAGGTATCCCGGGAGGCAACGATGGACGATACATTCCGAGTCGCCAACGATACATGCCACATCCAAAACACAGGAAACGGCAATATAGTCCTGGTTAATTGGAGTATAAAGCGTCACGGGCAACACGCATCCACCATCATGAGAGCGAAACCCGTGTCAGTGCCACGCAAAGTCGCAAACAGTCCCATGCGCGAGACGCACCCCAAAGACACCACATGCAGCGCGGGAACCACTGCCAATCCGACACTATTCGATCGGCGATGGAACGCTCGAGGAGCATGAACCTGCAAGGATACACAGGCCCCTGAGACGACCTAGGGTGCCTGGCAAACGCATGTGGTCGAATTGCTGGGCGGGAGGCTGTGAACCCGTCTGTACACTCGAATCCACACAGGTTTTCCGTCAACACAAGCGAGCTTACTGTGGTTTGGGGAATTGCAACCTTTTTGGGGGGGGGCAGACGCACTGGCAGTGATCTGAAGTTGGGTCAAATTAGGTACATGCAAAGGCTTCAGTACGTTTGATCACATACGAGGTACGCCAGGATTTGGGTGACAACGTCTTTGGTGGTGACTGTGACCACAGAATAGCGACGACGTTTGTCTCATTGACAAGGGGAAGCGCGCCGACGGATAAAGGCAGACATTTGAGATCCTCGATCAGGAACAAGGCGACCTGATATATGGTGAGAAGTTGACCTACATTAGGCTACATATCACTGGCACTGCAACCGCGGCCAAAATCGCAAGCAGGTCGGGACAATGAGTTCCGAAGAGCAGACCAGAAAGAGAGAGAAGTCCGAAGTAGACGCATACGGCGAGTGATGTAGGTTCTCGACAAAAGGAGTGACTGCACTGTCACTGCAGTGGGCAACAGAGGCGATTTTATGACCATCGACACGAGCTCATATCTTATTAGTAAGTACACATTTCCCGAGAGTTTTCAGGACATTCATGATTCTCACCAAAGGAGCACTGTTTGAGAAAGAATCACCGTTTTCCGGAAGGGTGACCGACAACAGCCAACTCGTTTCAACTCTGATTCGGCAAGCTCCACTGGCAGCAGGTCAGATTGCTAGGGTTCCGTTAACAATTCACCAATAATTCCTAACATGAGTTACTAACTCGGGCCCCTTAAGATCGATTATTAACAGGTGTTAGTAACAATGCAATTTATAACTAGTTAGAATTAGTTAGAATTAAATATTAACTGTGTTAACAATAATTTCACTGTTAATAATTGTAATAAAAAGGTATCCGTAGTTAATAATTCCAAAAAAAAGCGATTGACATAATGTGGAATCACCGGGACACCTTACCAAGTCCCAATCCAACTCGTCTGTTTGTGAAACTGTGTCAGTGGGTTTTGGATTCAGTTGAGCTACCTCTTGGACTACTGGATCTTCCAAACCATGTCCCTTAATTGCTGCTGAACCAATGTCAATATCAACATCGATCTCGAATGGCAATGGCTTAATAGGATGAGTAGGAGCCTGAGGCCCGGGTGGACCAGGCATGTTGGTGCCTGCCAGTGCCTTATCATCGCTATTGCACTCTGATCCTGTGTCCTCATTGTCACCTATGGTATGGCCATGTTCTCATTTTTATTTGACAATGAACAAGTTTTCTCTAGAGTATGTGCAAGCACTCGCATTTGACCAGCTATACAACATCATGCGGAATGGACAAGCGTTTTTTGGGTTTCACAAGGCACCCATCGACTTCCCTCCAACTTTCAAATACAATGTTCTACGCACAATCAAGCACAGACAGACTTTCTAAGCCTAGACCAGCAGCTGAAGAGGTGCTTAATCCACCCTCACAGGAACTTTACCCTGATGCAAGCGAAGAATCAGATCTTGAAAGGCGTTTCGACGGTGCACTCAGCGAGTTGAGCTTGGAGGACGAGACCACTGGCGAACTCACATCTGTCATTTCGTCTGGGATGACATTCTCTCAGCGTAACCTGGTGTCAAATGAAGAAGATAATAACCCTGACGCGTAATCTGATTACCTTCGCAGGAGGATGGCTTATCCCCAAGCTGGCAACGGGCTCGTCAAGCGGATCTCCATTTCTGCCGCACAACGTGCAAAGTCACGTCCCAAGCTGGTGTAACCGTATCCTGTTCAAGTCCGAGTCGACTGTCGAACCTGATCCGGAGCTTGACGAGGATGCACGCTATGCGCCACAGCACACAGCCCTCAGCCTTCTACGCAGGCCCAGCATTCGTTCTGGCACACGTCAGCCATTTCGTTACGCTCCAACTCCACAATGACGACGCCTTCCTCCTCTCTCCCCTCCACCACCATCACAACCCCCTCCGGCTTGTCTACACCTGTGCCCCCCCGCCACCGACTCAGAGTCACCCGACAACTCTGCCATTCCCAGTGGTACATGGTTTTCAACCAAACACGTGCTCGAGCTGCTCCCCAAGGGTGGCAACCTCATCTCCAGCTTTCCCCAAAATTTCTTGATCCAAACCGAAATTAAGAAAGGTCCTGTACACAGAATCAAAGCCACCTCGACGTGGTAATTGAAAGGGTAAATCCTGGAGGAGAAGCATTAAATGGGTGATAACTTTGATGAGTTCATCCTGAGAAATCAATTTGGGACGAGGGTATGGCATGCTGCGACAGATAAGGGACTTTGCTAGATCACGCAGAGGGCTTTTTGAGACAAGAAAGGTGCTTGGAACTTAGATATTAAGGGTGTAACGCGAGGGTCTTAAGTACATAGACAGAGACACAGGATGAGACACAAGTAAAAGCTTATGAGACAAGGGAGGTTTGCTTATGCATGTGTCGGTGGGTGTGGTGAGTATCATAACAGTTGTGACTCGGACTTCGAAGATTGCGGGGCAATGCGGGCTGCTCTCAGAATTCTACGACGATTTCTAACAATTGCTAACAACCCTAAATCTAGCTGAGAATATTGACCTGTTACTAACCTGTTACTAACCGGGCAATAGTAACTCAGTTAGTAACTCTTCCATTGTTAACGGAACCCTACAGATTGCGGCCTTCATCTCGTAGAGGAGCAACTATCATATATCGTCATACAATAACACAAAAAGACAGAAAAAAGTCACAATGTAAGCCTGCTCAGGCTATACTAGTTAGCTATCTGTAGACTAGACCTATAAGCGCTACTACATGATTTCAATCGGGCCTTGGTACCGTACTCTGATAGTAGTTTCACGATATCGCCATCCCCATAACGTAACGCCACATCCAATGCGGTTTGGTGAAATTGATCCCTCGCCTCTACATCTGCACCACGCTCGAGCAACATGCGCACGAACTCCAAGTCCCCTTCCATTGAGGCATAGTGCAACGGGGTCCTGAGGTAAGTACCTCGTACATCCACGTTGACATGGCCACCAAGCAATAACTGAACAAGATCTACCACCCCACTATCCAATGCCACGCGTGATGCAGTTAGGCCGTCGACAGCCTGAGCCTCCACATCTATATTGTGATCGAGTAGTATCCGAACGACCCCAAAGCAACAAAAAACATTTGCATAATGCAGTGCATTCCAGCCGTCGTACGACTGAGCATTCAAATCTGCACCATGACTGAGTAGCCACTTCACAATATCAACAAATCCATTCTCAGATGCCCACATGAGTGGAGTCCAACCATTGTGGCCCCGAACCTCCAGGTCTGCACCATGCTGATAGAGTAACTCTGCTATTTGGGAGTTACGCCACAACAATGCTGCTAACAGTGGCACGCCGCACGTACCGCCAGGATTGTTAATCTGTTTGGGGTGCTTGATAACGAGGTATTTTGCCACGTCAAATAATCCGAAGACAGCCGCGTAGTATAAGGGGTGCACTGCTTGATACGTATCTCGAAAGTGCCGCAAGGACATTATGTGAGGGGGTAGTGCCATTGGGCTGATCCCGTGAAGCGAGATCAAGGCTTCAAAGTGTGGCTTGTCCGGGTCGAAGAGTTCTTCCATCCCCTTCTGTATGCTCGACGACACATCCTCGAATTCCGCGTGGCCAACCCAGTGTGGGGCCGCATATCTAGCTAGAGGAGACATTGTTCCTTTGCTATCTTCGGAAATGCCATCGTCCAACCGCAGCAGCACACCTATGCAAGCTTTTGCGAGCGTTGCATGGGCAGGACCAGAGGAAATATAATAGCACGAGACATCTCCACTGGATGCCGCAAGCCGAGGCAACGTCAGGTATTCCTTCACAGAGAAGTGCGAGAATTGCACAACCCGTTGTCTGTTGGTGTCAACAATAGCGATTAAACTAGAGCATGCTGCTTGAAGAGCTTCCTCTTCATCCTCCCAACGCCACTCTGGGTTCAATTTTGGAATCTCGTCATCACTATCGAAATCAACCGCGAGGACCTCTGCAAGCTCCTTGACTTCAAGTGGCCACGTAGACACGACAAGGCATTGCAATAGACGATAAACATCCTTCTTGTTTGATTCATCGATTTCCCGCAGGATCCGTTCATACGTGTCATCCAGAGACTTGGGCAATTTCCGGAGGTTCTCCGGGACATGCTGTGCGAGAGTTCCACATAGCGCCTCCAGCTGGCATACAACCCAGCGAAACCTAAGTAACAACGTTTAGGGCGGGGGGCGATATAAACTCAGAGAAATACCCGTACATGCCGTCAGAGTTGCTGGACAAGGTCTCAATGACCTGTTCCTTAAGCTCTCTACTCCACTTCGCCATCACGGGATATTTGCTCGAATAAACCACAGAACGGATATACATCCCAATATCTTCCTTCTGCCCATCTTCATTATGCAGTGATACCTTGAGACATGATGTCAATTGTTTGACCACATTTTGGATGTCGACCTCCGGCCGACTTGTCATGCAAACATGTAGGTTTGTGAGGCGTAATTCGACCAGTTCCTTCACAACGTCCAACACCTCTTGACGCGAGAGAGGAGCACCAAGCGCTTTTGAGTTGTTAGGACATTCATCGACAGCATCGACAACAAGATATATCGGTGCTTGTCTCAAAACGGCAAGCATGTCCTTCAGGCATTGTAAAAGTACACTGTCGCTGGGTTGCCGCAAACCATAACCGTGGTTGGAGTAGATATCCAAGAGCTTCTCCAAGCATGGATCAGATTGGTCTGAGAGTTGGATGAGCAGGGATGAAAGTAAAGCCCGATTATCTTGCTTTCCAATATCCTTAAAATCGAAAAAGAAATAGGCGAGGTATGATCCACCGGCGTCTGAGACGGTTCGTATGTCTTCGATGATTGTCGAGCTTGCCAAAAATATGAGTTTCCCCGGTCACAGAAGGTCGAGCAGCATACGTACCTGAGGATACTTTTACTGGACCCCGCTGTCAAAACAGGAGGGAGGCATCAGCAAGCTCCAAGTCACTGTAAGCAGGAGAAGCGTACGTTTTCCATGAATCCATAGAAGTGATTCAGAACCCTCCGATTTCCACCGCTTGAAGATGCTGCTATGAGTGAACCACGTGGCTGTGCCTTCGTGATAAGCTTTGCGTGCGGTGTTGAAATTGATCGATGGATCTGGAGGAGAGAGCCATTTGCAAAATTTCTTGACCATCTGTCTGTCTGTGTCATTATGAGCGTCGCTAACCAGTAACATTCGAGTTAGAATATCACGAACGCCTCGCTGTTCTCGCTTGATTTCCACCTAACATTACGAATGTTGAGAACAAACACGAAGAACAGGCGGACACTTGCTGCGCACCATCAATGACCGTATCCATCTTGCCGTCAACGCTCTGCAGCAGTTCCAGTGTTCCTGCAGTTGCCATCAAAGTTTCCTCTTGCGTCAATTGGTCTAGCTTCTTCATCGCATCTTCGATATCCATTCTTCCCATCAGCTTTTTCATAAACTTTTCTGGATGTCATTCGGTCAACCGCCCTACGTTCCCGACAACAAACGCACTTGCGGACTTCTGCCTCATCCACTTTGTCGCAACAGCAAGAACTTCGAGAACCTGAGCCATTATCTGCACAATCAACTTCTTCATCGAATTTGTCGGTGGAACTCGACTGTAAATTTCAAGCCGTCCGAAGAAGCACTCTATTCGCGTGAATATATTGACGAGCGCATTGTTGCTTGCACCAACATCTCTGGCCGCCTGATACACCTTGACTTTAGCATAGTCCACACAAACAGAGGAATATACTGACTATGAGAAGGACACCGATTCCGGCAAAGATGGTTTTGGCCGGTGGGAATGCCTGTAAAACACGTAAATAATGGATGGTAGTTCACTAGTCAAGCTTGTGATGAAATTTACCAGTCCAACCCCCTCGCCAATGGCAGCAGAAAACAAATTAAGCACGGTAAATGTGGCATTGAGCCACTGTTCGGAGGACTTATTGCCACTCTGAAACTGAATGAACCTTTGAACTCCGTGATTTTCATAGAGGACGGTAAGAATGTCGCTAGGAAGCTTGCAGGTTTGGAGTTCGACGGTGAGGGGATGTGTTAGAAGGTTATCCTTGGTCTTATCGTGATATCTTCTCAAGGCATCAAGGAGAAGAGTAGTGTGAAAACTGGGAGAAGAGCCCGAGGGACTGGTGAGGAGAGTTTGAGACATAATGCCAGTGAGGAGGTGTTAGTTTACGCTTGGGGGATAGATGTGTGATAAGATGAGGAAAGGGTCCGTTCACAAGGTATGTGAGCACTGCCTCGTGTACGAGGACATCGATATAAATAATCCCACGGGCGACGTACCCAGGCAACCCAGATATGGAAGATAGGCGCGCATGATCGATGACTATGGCTACTGTACGATGCCAGGCGACAAAATCCACAAAATTAAGCCAATAAAGGAGCAAGTAGGTAATAACAACAAACATCGACATTTACGCGAGCTGTGCAATGGACGCAGCAGTTGCACATGTAGTCCTTACTAACTTTGAGCGTCTATGTGTGTATGTATTTTACCTGAAACTACCAGAGATCCAAATAGGCCAGACCTTGAGAGACAGAGATAATCAACAGCCATGTCTTACCCGAGTCGGCTTCTTAGTCAGCAACCCCAGCGGGTCATCACATGACCTGCCTTTTGTTGATTCAAATGGTGCGGTTGATGGTAAGCTTAGTGAGCAGAAATATCTCGAGAAAGTGTCCGCCGCATCATCTCTCCGATTTCACGTACGACAGCTATCAGATCTATGTAGAAATTATGTAGAATATAATGTTTGACTATTATTCGAATGAAAATTGGGATGGTACAGTAGTCTATGAAGCATATCTGTTTTTTTCGTATCAGAAGCTTGATCTGGCATGAGATTTCACGTCGTCATTGATGGAAAATTGTAACGTTCGCACCTTGTCCATCTTATTCTTCCATCTCATTGTCCTCTTCTTTGTCCCATTCTGCCCGCTGTGCTTTGTTCTCGAGGTTTGCATTGACAAGTAACTGAAGCATGGTACGGATGGTGACATCTATTGACTTGCCTCCATCTCTCAGACACTGGTAGTAGGCTTTGAGGGCTTTCTTTTAGATTGTTTGCTTGGAGGCCTTCTTTCCCCAGTCCTTTTCAGCCTTTGGAATGTCAATATCCCCTCCGAACTTCTGCAATCTTGCTCTCGCATGGGTATCCGGATATCCCCGCACTTGAACCAACCTGTTCATGCCCATCCACAGGCTTCCGCATCAATTGTCACACCTCATTTACGCGTTCAGATAGGCGTTTCTGCCAATCTCAATGACTTTTTTTTGACTCATCCTCGCAAGTACTTTTGCAGGAACATTCTTATTCTTTTCACAATATCTACAAATTGGTCACTTTGTTTTTCAAAATTCGGAGTGTACATTGAGATAGACCTTAAATTTGGTACTTTTTCATGTCAAAAGTGACCTGAAACTTTGTATTTTTCTTATCTTAGTGGCCAAAAGTCTTAAAATTAGGATTAAAAATAAATGGCTTCCAAAATTTTTAGAAAGCTTTTGATTTATAGAAGAAATAAAACGCGGACATTGAGCTTTTCACAAATAGCAGATGGGAAAGAGTTTACTAATCGTACCAAATACTGCCAAAAATAATAGGCGGCCATGGCAATGGCCAGTTGCGTATCAATACTGAGAAAAAGTGATCGATCGGGGGAATCTCGAGTTGTCGCACAGTACTTGCAACTTTACTAGACTGGTATCTCATTTGATGAGCACGATCGATACAGACGCTCGCTGCTCCAAAAAGGTGTACTTTGCAGTAGTACGACCCACCGCACTGGCAGAACAAGTCGTCCTGATCTAGCTCTCAATGATCAAAATGAGGACGCTCTCTGTGTACACTCGCCACGCGCTTTTACGACTCCCTGGCGTTTATTGACCTTTGCTCACAATAACCTTCAGCTCTTCAATGCTATATGCAGTTGCCCTCTTTTGGCTATAGGCTCGGCCATATCGTGACGGGTCCTAACTGAGGGCTCAGCGCTCATCCTGCCCTCATGCCACTCATCAACAGTACCGTTATCGTCCCCGAGACATGACCCACAACGCTGGCACGACCAGGCCCTTCAACCTGTAGCACCGTACCGTAGCGTTAACTCCGACGCTTCGTCATGTGGTGGTGGATGAGTACAGTAGTTCGCTAGTTATCATTCATTGTTGGGTATACAAAATATGGCAAGTGATATAAAGAAATCATGACCCGGTATTCCTACACTTCCGTAACCGTAGAGTAACCAGAGAACTGTAAACGCGCTTTAATGTACCTTAAGTTGGCAGCATGGGCTGACAGTAGATCTGCAATATCATGACATCCCTCCGACAACGCTAGTTGGAAAGCGGTCCTACCCTTATTATCCTTGGCATCTACATTGGCACCATACTCGAGCAGCAACCGTACCACTTCGAGAGACGGTACCGCATATGCATCTCGCCACCAGTACATCTTGCCTGAGGCCAGATGCAACGGCGTGAGGTGATTATTATCCCGCGCATTCACAGCTGCACCGCGGTCAAGCAATACTCGAACGAGGTCGATGTAACCTTCTAGCGATGCTATGTGTAATGCAGTCATGCCTATGGCGATTCGAGCTTCAATGTCAGCATCGTGGTCGAGTAGAATCCGAGCCACATCGAGGTGTCCACATATAGTTGCTTCATGCAGAGGAGAAACGCCGCCAAGCCGTGGATAACCGATGCGATCCCATGTAGCATTCCGGTCCGCACCATGGCTGAGTAGCCACTGCACTATTTCGGGCCTTCCCTCCCATGACGCAGCCAGCAGCGGAGTCATATTATGCCAATTCCGAAATTCCACGTTTTCACCATGCTGGTAGAATAATTCTGCGATCTGGAAGTACCTCTGCGACAGTGCCGCCATCAGTGGTGTGCCTCGTTGACCACCAGTATTGTTCACATGCTCGGGATGCTTGTCAATGAGGTGCTTTGCCAGGTCATGGAATCCGCAGAGAGCGACGTAGTATACAGGGGCGTCATTCAGTGGGGGTTCTGGAATGAGCACAAAAATACTGGATGGGGTGTCTATGTTGTACAACTGGCGCCATGCTTTAAAGTGTGGTTTCTCCGGGTCAAACAGGTCTTCCATCCCTTTCCGTATCCACGACGACACCTTCTCGAACTGTGCGTGGTCGACCCAGTGTTTGGCCGCATATTCAACAAGAGGAAGATCCTTTTCTGTGCTCTCCCGGGCTGCGCCATCCTCCACTTGCAACAGTATACCGAGACAAGCTCGTGCAAGAATCAAATGAGCTGGGCTAAGAGAAATATGATAGTATGAGGCAACTCCACTGCATCCCGCAAGCCGAGGTGACGTCAGGTATTCCTTGACCGAGAAGTGAGTGAATTGCACAAGCCGTGAACCCTCGTTGTCGACAATAGAAATCAAACTAGAGCATGCTGCTTGAAGAGCTTCCTCTTCATCCTCCCAACGCCACTCTGGGTTCAACTTTGGAATCTCTTTGGAATCATCGAAGTCAAGCGCAAGGATCTCTGCAAGTTCCTCTACGTGGAGTGGACGCATAGATACCACGAGGCATTGCAGCAGGCGAAAAACATCTTTCCGGTTTGACTTGTTGATCCCGTGCAGTATGCGGTCGTAAGTTTCGTCGAGGGTGTCAGGCAATTCTCCGAGGACTTGTGGGACATTGCGAGAAAGACACTCCCGCAGCGCATCTAGTTGACATACAACCCAGCGAAACCTGGATAAGAACATGAACAAGAGTCATGAATTTGGAGGGATTCACCTAACTTACATGCCGTCTGCTTTACTGGACAATGTCTCAGCAACCCGTTCCTTGAGCTCACTACTCCACTTTTTCATCAACTGCTCTCTGTCCGAATAAACCACGGAGCGGACATATGTAGTAATGTCGTCCTTTTGTCCATCTTGGTCGTGAAGAGGCACTATGCGACATGCTAATTGTTTGACAGCATTTTGGATATCGACTTCAGGGCGGCTTGTGAAACAAATATGCAAGTTTGGAAGGCGCAGCTCGACAAGTTCCTTTATAGTTTCCAACACTTCTCGACGCGAACGTGGGGCACCAGGTGCCTTTGAAGTGTTGGGGCATTCGTCGACAGCATCAACGATGATATAGATCGGTGCCTGTCCCAAACCCACAAGCATGTCTTTAAGGCATTGTAAAAGTGCACCCTCGCTCGGTTGCTCTGATCCATCATCGTGGTTGGAGTAGATGTCAAAAAGTTTCTCGAAGCATATATCAGATTTGGTGGAGAGTTGGGTGAGGAGGGAGGAAAGTAAAGCACGATTATCCTGCTTCGCAACATCCTTGAAGTCGAAGAAGAAATAGCCAAGGTAGGATGGATTGGCATCGGAGAGACCTCGTAGATGTTCGATGATCACCGAGCTTGTCATAAAATGAATTCTCCCGGACGGAATGAGTTTGGAAACAAATCGTACCTGAGAATGCTTTTACCGGACCCTGCTATCAAGGCGGCAAGCGAGAATTAGCAGGAACCAAGATGCTGTAAGTAGAAGAAACGTACGTTTCCCATTAATCCATAACATTGACTCGGATCCTTCGGATTTCCAACGTCTGAAGATACTGCCTTGAGTGAACCAAGTGGCTGTCCCATGGTGATAGGCTTTACGGGCAGTGTTAAAATTTATCGATGGATCTGGAGGACAGAGCCATTTTTGAAATCTCTCGCATAACTGGCCGCCTACGCAATTTTAGCCTCGCTAGCCAAGACACTGGGGTAATAAAACCACGAACAGGTCAAACCGCCTAGCTCATTCTCCATTTGTTGCATTGCTACTCTCATTTCGTTCCCAGTGTGAGTGGTGAGTATAACGATGGATACGATTAAAACACAAGTTGCGCACTGTAAACGGCAGCGTCTATTTTGTTGTCAACACTCCGTACAAGCTTGATGGCTTCCGCACTCGCCATCAGAGCCTCTTCTTGCGTCAGCTTATCTAGTTTCTTCATCGCATCATCAATGTCCATTCTTCCCACGAGTTTCTTCATAAATTTCCCTATATGCGGATTGGTGAATCGCCGTATACAGTAAGTGCAACGACTGACTCACTTGAGGGACTCTGCTTAATCCATTTAGTCGCGACACCAAGGACTTCGAGGACCTGACACATTATCCTCACGATCAACACCTTCATCGGGCCAGTCGGTGGCACATCCGTGTAGGTTTCGAGGCGTTCGAAGAAGTTTTCTATCCGCTCGAATATGTCAACAACGGTATTGTCGCTCGTCCCCACATCTCTAGCTGCCTAATAGAGCATGATGTGAGAATGATTCGCACGAAGGAACGAAGGTACTGACTATGAGAAGGACGCCGATACCAGCGAAGATTGCTTTTGCGGGTGGGAATACCTGCAAACAAACAAAAAAAAATAAGTGAGAAAGGGTTGTTCATTAACATTTGGAGTTGGAGACGTACCAGTCCAACCCCCTCGCCAATTGCAGAGGAAAACGAGGTAAGGACTGTAAATGTAGCGTTGAGCGACCGTTGAGAGGCACGATCGCCGGTGTGAGACTGAATAAACGCTTGGACATCGTATTTCCTGTCAAAGATGGTCAGGATGTCGGCAGGAAGATTGCAATTTTGGAGATCTGCGGTGAGTGGATGTAGAGAAAGGTCATTCTTTGTGTTCTCGCGATACCTTTTCAAGGCATCGCAGAAAGTAGCATGAAAACTTGAAGAGGGAGTCATGTGTGAGGATTGGTTTGCGGAGAGATGATAGTGCGAGATCGAAGAGGGATAAGTGATGGTCCGTCAGGTACATGAGTATTGCCTCGTATAATTGCTTGTGTACTTCTCATGACCCAGGGCCAAATCGTTTTGGATTGTAACGTAATCAAGTGATTATAAACCGGCAAGACCCGGAGGTTGCAACCCTCCTCACCTGTCACATGATGATTGATATTGCACCTCTCAACTTCGCCACACACGTCTCAAATCCCTCGAAGCTCTCAAGACGCCGCGGTCTCTCCAGTCACACAGGCGTTTCCCCCAGATTTGGCCAGATTCCGCGAGAGTGGGAAGTTCTTCGAAGCATGAGTCCATGAATCCACAATCTGCCAACCAACCAAGTACGCCCCCACTCTACCTACTCTACCGCTACCGCTATCAGCCATTTCTCGTGCCATTCTACAGCGATATGCCCCCCTTTCTACTGTAGTTCTTCGCCCTTCTCGACCCGCACTCCCATACCTTTCAATCTGCAATGTCTACCATCTTGGCTCGGCTGTCCACCGTGACTCCTGCTTTCGCAGACAGTACCTGGTTCCGCCCTATTGACCTTGCATATTCTCTAATGCTTCGCTCAGATGGCTCCACTCCTTTGTCAACGCGGTGCTCAGATACGTCCCAACGAGATTGCGTCTGGGTTGTGCAGCCTTCTCTCGGGACTGGGTCACTAATTAATTACCTCACTGACAAGTTTGAATATCCCTCTCCCCTTCGTCCAATTCTTTCGTTCCATGCTGTCCTTCACAACCCTCCCCGACTGCTATGGTCGTCAACAAATAGGAGAGAGTGCTGGCTCGGCTTTCGGGATCTGTGGCTGGAGGCGCTGTAGGCGAGAATTTTCTTTTCACGCGAAAGCAGGGCTGCGCGCGAGCAGAGAATGTGGAACCTTCTCAAGGTAGTGTAGGCTGAATAGGCTACCTTTCTTAGAATCAAGGCGCGCGCCCTCTCGTACCCTAAGCGTACCAAGAGGAGGAAGTTAGCAAATTAGGTCAAGCGGTTTGAGGTATATGTTCGTCTGAGCTTTTCTCTAGTGTTTTGGAAGTAGCTGGTGATGTTTGCGTGTGATTCGACATGCCCGCACAAATTTCTACGTACGAGACCCTATTCTTAGCCCATCTCTAAAATATCTGATGAACCGAGGTGCTTGTTGGATGGAAGGATCATCAGTATAAAGCACATTTCAACCTGGTATTATTTTATCACTTTTGCTCTTCTCTACATCATAGTCTGAGTTTTAATCCGAGTCTTAAATGTTACGTTGGGATTCCAAGTTGACCTTTGCTCGACATATCATGCTTCTTCTTCTGACAATACTTTCCCCTGGCAAAATCTTTGTATGGAACTGGGAAAGTTGCTTGCAGTGAAGAAGGCTCTGCTATTATTTTCTCTGGAAGGAGGATGACGGAGGAAATTGGCGATTTCGAAATCGTAAGAGCACGGACATCCTGAAATTTGAACTTGCTTACATCATCCATTTCATCCTTGCCATGACTCCCTCGACCGTCTCTTGTCACTCGCACTTTCCTGTATATACCATCAGTCCTATGTCCCAACAATCAATTGATGTCTTTAAATGCGAGGTTCACGCATATCCAAGAATTCACCAACCATGGACGAGGCGTCTCATCAGCCCCTTGAAGCTCACTCAACCCATGACCGAGTCGACTTGCCGTTTGCTGACTCTTGCCTAGTCATCGTACAAGACCAAGACTATCAAGATCCTATGTGCTCAATGGGTGGCATGCAATGGGACTACTCCTCGCCGTTGCCAACGAGGAGCGAGCCCGTATCAATCGGACCGCCCCGTTGAACATAACGTCGCCTCGCTCAGGTCTAGTACAACTCCTTCCACGACCTCGACCGAGAGTGGGAGCAGGCAGTACGAGGCGGACAACGCATGCTTGAAGCTCAGGAGCGAGGCAGGCTTTGACGGCCTTTAGATTAATCTGGGAAGCCGGAAGTTCAACAAAACTAGGGGTCACAAGCGTACGAGGGAGGACGAAAGTGATCTGCTTTCCTCGTCTCTGGAAGTTCCACGTCCTTCAGCAACGAAATATAAGACTTGTGCCGAGGAAGATCTCGCCACGGACGAAGCGCGGGTCCCTAGCATGAATAGCCTGCAACTCGAGCGTGGGGGAGATGTCCTTGCGTAGCCCGACCGAGAGACGTCAATCGGCTTCGAAACGGAGACTGTCGCATAGGGCAGGTGTGAGGAAGCCATTCTCTTCCTCTATCCCCATTGCGCTCAGGAGCTCCGTGGGTACGCTAGTCACATCCTCCATCATGATCACCAAACGCCCCGGAACATGTTACATATTCAAACGAAAAGTATGTGCGAACCAAGGTTGGGGACACTATGCTCCTTAGACTCACTGACTTGAACGCCTTCAGTTCAGACTATATCCAGTTCATCTTCACCGGGACGATCGGGAGGGCCGGGATGACTTCACGCGATCGAGCCTCTGAAGTGTGCAGAAAGTACAACCTCGGGCTCTGTAGAGACGGCTCGCATTGCCGCTTCGAGCTCGTCTCCAGACAAGGCCCATAGCTATCTGATAGGCCATGGAACGAGCTACCGGAGAAGGTCCGCAGGGTGGAACCTCCCAACCTAAGTAACTACCTTTGTTATAGTAGGGGATTTGTCTGGGAGCATTGTCTCAACTCTCCTCTCCCTGTCTCGCCTTCCGCCTCGGCCTCTGGATCAGGAGCCTCCGCTTCCTTCGCCTCCTGATTCCATTCTTTTCACGGTCGTCTCACGGCTTTGCCCCTTCCGGAAGAAGCACATCTCTTCCGCATTGCCACAGCTATCAATGTCTTGAGGCTCTCGACTCTAATTAACCACCCAATCGCCCTTTTATGATCCCTATAAAAAATAACTTTGACACTGCAAAATGATGAGTATTATTACAATAAGTGACGTAACAACTTCGCAATCATGTCCGTCGAGAGTGAAGCACATATATTGTCTGGGTGAAAAGAGGCTAATACTCTCCAAACGAGCCGGAAGGGCCGAAATAGCACAAGTCAGAGAATATGAATTGTCTGTAATGGCCGTAAAAGAGAGACTATGGGTCTAAATCTCAGAGTGTGTATCAACTCGAAATACGTCAGTGTCCAGTGATCGTTGTCCTGCCTGAATATGCCGTTACTGTCAGCAGGGAAGTGCTCCTGCAGAGTGTCGTGTTCGAACCCATAGACCCTGTGCTGGCACCAACTCGGATCCGTCCTCGTCAGAGTAAGTCTTTTCGTGTTTCGAGACGCAGTAAGTGCCCTCGTGCGTGGAGAGGTATCCCGGGAGACAACGATGGACAACACATTCGCCAACGATACAGGCCACATCGAAAACACAGGAAATGGCAGTATAGTCCTGGCCAATTGGAGTATAAGGCGTCAGGGGCAACACGCATCCACCATCTGCATGAGAGCGAAACCCGTGTCAGTGCCACGCAAACAGTCCTACGAGAAGCGCCCAAATAAACACACAACATGCAGCCCGGAAACTACTGCCAATCCGAATTATTCTTTCGGCGATGGAGCACTCCGGTAGCATAAACCTGCAAGTATACACAGGCCCCTGAGACGACCTAGGGTGCCTGGCGAAACGCATGTCGTCGAATTGCTGGGCGGGGAGGCTGTGAACCCCTCTGTGCACTCGAATCCAACACAGGTTTTCCGTCAATACAAGCGGGCTTGTTGTGGTCTGGGAAATTGCAACGTTTGGGGGCAGACGCATTGATCTGAAGTTGGATCAAATTAGGTACATGCAAGCCGTCATGTACGTTTGTTCACATACGAGGTACGTCAGGACTTGGGTGACAACGTCGTTGGCCGTGACTGTGACCGCAGAATAGCGACGACGTTTGTCTCATTGACAAGGGGAAGCGCCAACAGATAAAGGCAGACATTTGAGATCCTCGATCAGGAACAAGGCGACCTGATATATGGTGAGAAGTTGACCTACACTGCAACTGCAGTCAAAATCTCAAGCAGATCGGGACAATAAATTTGGTGTTGATAGACGCGCTTATATGGAGTAGGTCATGGGTATCTAGGGAATGTGGTGTGGGCGAGAACGAGCTCCGAAGAGCAGACAGAAGGAGAGGGAAATTGAAGTAGGCGTATATGGCGAGTGATGTAGGTTCTCGACACAAGGAGTGATTGAACGGAGACGACTTCATGACCATTGACACAGGCTTATATTTTTCCCGGGCGTAATTTCAGGGCAGTGAGTTCATGATTCTCACCAAAGGAGCCGTTTTCCGGAAGACCGACAACAGTCCGATTCAACTCCGATACGGCAAGCCCCAGCAGGGCAAAATGCGGCCTAGCGGTCTCCCTCTTCATCTCGTAGAGGAGCAACTATCATTTATCGTCATATAATAACAAAAAATAATAACAAAACAAGACAGAAAAGGGTTACAATATAAGCCTGTTCAGACAGTTAGGTACATGTAGACTAGACCTGTAAGCGCTACAACATAAGTTCACATTGGTACCGTACTCTGATAGTAGTTTCACGATATCGTCATGCCCATAACGTAACGCCAAATCCAATGCGGTGTTGTCATCATCATTCTTCGCCTCTACATCTGCACCACGCTCCAGCAACATGCGCATGAACTCCAGATCCCCTTGTTTTGAGGCATAGTGCAATGGGGTCCAGCCGAACCAACTCGAATTCCTGACATTCACCTTGACACAGCCGCCGCCAAGCAATAACTGAACAAGATCTACCACCCCGATATCCAATGCCAGGCGTGATGGAGTTTGGCCGTCAACAGTCTGAGCCTCCACGTCTATATTGTGATCGAGTAGTATCCGAACGACCCCCAAGTGACATCCAGCATTTGCGTAATGCAGTGAATTCCAGCCGTTGTACGACCGAGCATTCAAATCTGCACCATGACTGAGTAGCCACTTCACAATATCAACAAATTCATTATAAGATGCCCACAAGAGTGGAGTCCAATTGCCTTGGCCCCGAACGTCCACGTCTGCACCATGCTGATAGAGTAACTCTGCCATTTGGTAGTTACGCCACAACAATGCTGCTAACAGTGGCACGCCGCAAATACCGCCAAGACTGTTAGTCTGTTTGGGGTGCCTGATAATGAGGTATTTTGCCACGTCAAGAAATCCGCAGATAGCCGCGTAGTATAGGGGGGTCATATTATTGATCTCACTTTCACGTTGAAAGTGCCAGAAGTGCGATTTGTGAGGGGGTAGTGAGTCTATGTCGCAACACCGGACCAACGCTACAAAGTGTGGCTTGTCCGGGTCGAAGAGTTCTTCCATCCCCTTCTGTATGCTCGACGACACATCCCCGAACAGCGCGTGGCCGACCCAGTGTTGGGCCAGATATCCAGCTAGGGGAGACCTTGTTCCTGTGCTATCTTCGGAAATGCCATCGTCCAACCGCAGCAGCACACCTATGCAAGCTTTGGCGAGCGTCGCATGGGCAGGACCAGAGGAAATATAATAGCACGAGACATCTCCACTGGCTTCCGCAAGCCGAGGCGACGTCAGGTATTCCTTCACGGAAAAGTGCGAGAATTGCACAAGCCGTGAACCAAAAAAGGTGTCGATAATAGCGATTAAACCAGAGCATGCTGCTTGAAGAGCCTCCTCTTCATCCTCCCAACGCCACTCTGGGTTCAACTTTGGAATATCGTCTTCACTATCGAAATCAACCGCAAGGACCTCCGCAAGTTCCTTGACATTAAGTGGCCGCGCAGACACGACGAGGCATTGCAATAGACGATAAACATCTTTCTTGTTTGATTCATCGATTTCTCGCAGGATCCGTTCATACGTGTCATCCAGAGACTTGGGCAATTTCCGGAGGTTCTCCGGGACATGCCGTGCGAGACTTCCACGCAGCGCCTCCAGCTGGCATACAACCCAGCGAAACCTAAGTAACAACGTTAAGGGTCGGGGGGGGGGGGGGATATAAATGCAGAGAAATACACTTACATGCCGTCAGAGTCGCTGGACAAGGTCTCAATGACCTGTTCCTTAAGCTCTCCACTCCACTTCGCCATCATGGGATACTTGCTCGAATAAACCACAGAACGGATGTACGTCCTAATTGCTTCCTTCTGACCATCCTGATCATGAAGTGATACCTTGAGACATGATGTCAATTGCTTGACCACATTTTGGATGTCGACCTCCGGCCGACTTGTCATGCAAACATGTAAGTTTGTGAGGCGTAATTTGACCAGTTCCTTCACAACGTCCAACACCTCTTGACGCGAGAGAGGAGCGCCAAGCGCTTTTGAGATGTTGGGACATTCATCGACAGCGTCGATAACAAGATATATCGGTGCTTGTCTCAAAACGGCAAGCATGTCCTTCAGGCATTGTAAAAGTACACTGTCGCCGGGTTGCCGCAAACCCCCACCGTGGTTGGAGTAGATATCCGAGAGCTTCTCCAAGCATGGATCAGATTGCTCAGAGAGTTGGATGAGCAGGGATGAAAGTAAAGCCCGATTATCTTGCTTTCCGATATCCTTGAAATCGAAAAAGAAATAGGCAAGGTATGATCCACCGGCGTCTGAGACGGTTCGTGCGTCTTCGATGATTGTCGAGCTTGCCAAAAATATGAGTTTCCCCGGTCACAGAAGGTCGAGCAGCATACGTACCTGAGTATACTTTTACCGGACCCCGCTAGCAAGACAAGGAGGTATCAGCAAGGGCCAAGCCAGAGTAAGCAGGAGAAGCGTACGTTTTCCATGAATCCATAGAAGTGATTCAGAACCCTCCGATTTCCACCGCTTGAAGATGCTGCTATGAGTGAACCACGTAGCTGTGCCTTCGTGATAAGCTTTGCGTGCAGTGTTGAAATTGATCGATGGATCTGGAGGAGAGAGCCACTTGTGAAATTTCTCGACCATCTGCCCGCCTGTGTCATTTTGAGCCTCGCTAACCAGCAGTATTCGAGTTAGAATATCACGAACGCATCACTGTTCTCGCTTGACTTCCACCTAACATTATAAATGTTGAGAAAAAAACACGAAGAACAGGCGGACACATGCTACGCACCATCAATGACGGTATTCATCTTGTTGTCAACGCTCTGCAGCAGTTCCAGGGTTCCCGCACTTGCCATCAGAGTTTCCTCTTGTGTCAATTGGTCTAGCTTCTTCATCGCATCTTCAATATCCATTCTTCCAATCAGCTTTTTCAAAAACTTTTCTGGATGTCATTCGGTCAACCGTCATACATTCCCAACGACAAACGCACTTGCGGATTTCTGCCTCATCCACTTTGTCGCAACAGCAAGAACTTCGAGAACCTGAGCCATTATCTGCACAATCAACTTCTTAATCGCATCTGTCGGTGAAACTCGACTGTATATTTCAAGCCGTCCGAAGAAGCACTCTATTCGCGCAAATATATCGACGAGTGCATTGTTGCTTGCACCAACATCCCTGGCCGCCTGATACACCTTGACTTTAGCATAGCTTAGACAAATGGGGGAATATACTGACTATGAGAAGGACACCGATTCCAGCAAAGATGGTTTTAGCCGGTGGGAATGCCTGTAAAACACGTAAATAATGGAGGGTAGTTCACTAGTCAAGCTTGTGATGAAATTTACCAGTCCAACCCCCTCGCCAATGGCAGCAGAAAACGAATTAAGGACGGTAAATGTGGCATTGAGCCACTGTTCGGAGGACTTATTGCCACTTTGAGACTCAATGAACCTTTGAACTCCGTGATTTTCATAGAGGACGGCAAGAATGTCGCTAGGAAGCTTGCACTTTTGGAGTTCGACGGTGAGGGGATGTGTTAGAAGGTCATCCTTGGTCTTATCGTGATATCTTTTCAAGGCATCAAAGAGAATAGTAATGTGAAAACTGGGAGAAGAGCCCGAGGGACTGGTGAGGAGAGTTTGAGACATACTGCCAGTGAGGAGGTGTTAGTTTAGGGATAGATGTGTGATAAGTTGAGGAAAGGGACCGTTCACAAGGTATGTGAGCACTGCCTCGTGTACAAGGACATTGATATAAATAATCGCACACATCAGCATATCTGCACTTTCCTTTTTCGGACTTGTATGAGCTTGTATGAGCTTGTACAAGCTCCA
>QFDX01000420.1:0-33072 GCA_003315875.1 Lactifluus piperatus | reverse complement strand
GTTTGCACACGAGTCTTACAATCACGAGTAATGATAAATTATCTATGTAAAATACAAGATATGCCACAAAACACCCAGGAGATGAGTGTTTCCTGGGTGTGGTATTGGTGTCCGAGTTGGTGGTGTCAGACACGTTGGCACGCTGCTTTGCTCTGTCAGCACGCGGCTCGAATCACATCGTCCTCCGAGTCATCTGTCCAAACATGAGTCGATGTTGAGCCATTGTTTTCATTGTCGGAAGTGTTTCCATCAGCAGGAACCTTCGTTTTTTTCGAGCCTTGGGCATGATGTGATCAAAGTAGAATAAAGGAGTGTGGACTTGAAGGAGGAAGGATTGTGGACAAGTGGGGGGAGGGAGAAATGGGTCCGATTGTACAATAAAATCGATTTAAAATTCTGCATTGAATAAAAAAACATCTCAGCTGAGTTGGACTGACTAGGGATCATATTGAGCTTATACAGGCCATACAGACTTCCCTGCCGAACCTGGTCACAGTGTATAGAGACCTCATCTGCTGCCGATAACCTCCAAGGCCAATCCTGGTCAGGTCTTGTAAGGTGGTCAGGCAGTGCAAGGAGTGACTACGATATATAAGTCAATTACCAATTGATATACTTACCTGAAAAGGACCTGATACGTTTCACTGCCAGACCTGTTTCGGGCTTATTCTGCCCTATCAGGCTATCAGGCGCCGCAATGCCTGATCGGATAAATTCGATTTTTCAGACACATGTGCCGCTGAGGTGCTACCCCGAGGCCGCCTCCGACTACAGCCCATAGCCTATCACCCTCCACAGAAGTCGAGCAATACGCTAACGCAATCTCCTAGCCTCATGTCCTCTACAACATCTTCCTCTTCTAACTTTCAGCTCATATCCAAAGCCTTGTCTGACTATGCCAACCAGACCGGCATAGATCTCACAAAAAATCCTTTCGCCGACAAGCTCCATAGTTGCGATTCTGCAGGCGCTATCTCTGAACTACTTCGAGAAAGAGCAAAGGCATTCAAAACTTATCGAGACGAACATCGCAAATTGATCAACT
This sequence comes from Lactifluus piperatus, assembly GCA_003315875.1. Classification (NCBI taxonomy): domain Eukaryota; kingdom Fungi; phylum Basidiomycota; class Agaricomycetes; order Russulales; family Russulaceae; genus Lactifluus; species Lactifluus piperatus. The sequence continues at coordinate 32,027 of QFDX01000420.1, read as the reverse complement.
GCCTTAAACCCATTGTCCAGTTCATCCACGCATTCTCTGGCACCCTTGGCGAGGCCCTTGCTCTCGTGAGCTCCAGCGAGTCAATACCTCTTTTCCCATTATAATTCAACGCTACCCTCAGGCACCATTTCCACCTGGGAAAGCAATCTTCGTCGGCGTTGATGTCCTCCTCGCAGTATGTATCCCCTTTATTTCCAGTTGGATCGTCGTCTTACCTGGGTCGATCAGTCAGCATGCGGTGTCAGTACAAGTTATGATGCGCTCCTCGAGCTCTTCGAGCGTGTCGGGAATTTCCTCAAACGTCTCCATATTTACACCGAGGTCCCGTTTACCCCTGCGATGACCGATGTCATCGTTCAGATCATGGTGGAAGTACTCTCTGTGCTTTCTTTAGCAACGAAAGAGATAAAGCGGGGCCGTTTCAGTGAGCCTTTCCTCCCCCTAAAATTTATGAGTTCTGGACATTCTGTAGAGAAATTCGTGAAGAAACTATTAGGAGAGAGCAAGATCGAATTTGTGCTACAGAGACTAGCCCAACTTACTGACGAGGAAGCTCGCATTGCGGCAGCCCTGATTTTGCGAGAGGTCCATGACATAGGGAGCAATGTGAAGATTGTCATGAACGGTACGCAGCGCTTGCATTACTGCTTGTTGGACGTCGTGAACTGTATTACGGTTAGACGGCAAGACATCAACAAAAGGCACCGGACAGGTTCCAGGTATGTTCATATTCTGGAGTTGCAGTTTGGTGTTACTCAAGCCGGCTGGGTGTGCTAGTCACGACGTCAGATGCAACCAAGGAGACGAACGAGGGAAGACGTTAGTTATCCTTTACTTCTGCTAACAGTAAGCATAAAGGCTGACCGCGCCTCAGGTGAACAATTACAGAAGGATTTGCGAGCTTGGCTTTCTCCTCCGGATCCGTCGACAAATTACATCATTATGCAGGGACATCGTCACGAGGGGACCGCCGAGTGGTTTGTCCAGGGAATCTTTGAAGAGTGGAGAACGACGGGATCCTTATTATGGGTCCATGGCAAACGTACGTTGTAATTATACTTGCATTCTTACGCCTACTCATAGCCGCCTATCACTCAATTATCTAGCGGGCTCTGGAAAAAGTGTCTTGTGGTATGTGTCGTACCAACTATACCACCCCAATCTCATTCAATTCGTCAACTAGCTCCACGGTCGTTGAAGCGACCCAAGTCACTTCAGATACCGGATCAGCCCTGATTGCATATTATTATTTCGATTTTAGAGATAGCTCAAAGCAGGGCCTCCGTGGCTTGCTCACTTCGGTTCTTAGTCAGCTCAGCGCCAAATCCAATCTTTGCAACCGTATTCTTTCCGACCTATATTCGAGTCACAACTTCGGATCCCACCAGCCTCGTGATGATGAACTTAAGCAATGCTTAGTCGAGATGCTGGCATTACCTGAACAGCCTATGACCTACGTTATCGTGGATGCCCTAGACGAGTGTCCGAATACGTCAGGTGTGGAGTCCCCCCGCGAACAGGTTTTAAAATTTGTAGAGGAGCTCGTCCTGTTACGTCTCCCAAATTTTCGTTTATGTATGACGAGTCGTCCCGAAGCGGATATCATACCTACTCTTGAGCCTTTGGCCTCCTACGTTGTGTCCCTTCAAGACCAGGACGGACAGAAGGAGGCCATTAGCGACTATGTCAGATATGTTGTGTCCTCGGACTGGAGGATGAAGTTTTCTCACGTCGATTCGCAATGAGATTCAGTCGATTGCACAGCTATAGATGATACAGTTGCGAAGACTCTAACGCCAATACAAATCTACTCAGGTGGACATCCTAACAGTACTGGGAGCGGAGGCGACGACCCGGAATCCGAGGGACGGATTATCGGTATCCGGCAGCGGATTCTGGGTATTCGCGTCGGGGGTGAGCGGAGATTCTACGAGTTACCTTCCCGATCGAATCGCCGCTCATTAGGCTGATACCTAAGTGGATCACGGTAATGGGCGTTGTAATTTGGTGGTCGACGATTCGCCTGCTGGTTAGTTAGGTGTTGGGTGGGCGGGCGAAAAATGAATTGGATGTGCAGAAGCTAGTTTCAAGCGCGAAAACTCGATTTTCTCAGAAATCGTCGTCCTTATGTTCGACGATGGAGGACAAGTGACGCCAGGTCACCTGATCTTATCGCAGTATCTATCACGTTACAAAACGCCGGTACACTACTCTCGCGTGCTCGACGTCTACCTACAATTTTCTCATGTCGATTCGCAATGAGATTCAGTCGATTGCACAGCTATAGATGATACAGTTGCGAAGACTCTAACGCCAATACAAATCTACTCAGGTGGACATCCTAACGGTACTGGGAGCGGAGGCGACAACCCAGAATCCGAGGGACGGATTATCGGTATCCGGCAGCGGATTCTGGGTATTCACGTCAGGGGTGAGCGGAGATTCTACGAGTTACCCAATTGAGAAGCAAGCCAGAGGCGCGTCGTAGAGAAACGAAGGCTCACCCGATGATTAGAATCAAGCCGTAGGTTTGCTTCTGGGTCGCATCCGCGGTCGTTGGGGCAGCATCTCGATGTGCATCGCGCCGAGGTAGTCTAGACACCTCCAGTACTCCAGGAAGGCGTTCGATCGCCATCGTCCGAATTTCTTCACCATGTCCGGGGGCACGCCGGATACGAGGTAGAAGGTGGTGCCTCCGATCCTGAGGCAGTGACCCGTAATCCGGGGATAGTTCTTCTTCGTGGCTCGAAGGATGTAATTGATGCGGCGAATGAATGTCGAGCGTGTTAGCGTCAGCAGCCTCCCGTTCGAGTTGTGGTAGGCGGCTATAGGGTGGTGTAATTCCAGACGGTTCTTGATGAAGTGTTTGTGTAGCGCGTGGATGGGATCCAGCGGGGCCTCCTGTCTGGGGATCCAGACATCGTCGCCTCGACCCTTCGCGGTCTTGGACCACGGTAGATGGAGGTTGGAGGCTCCGTTCTCGGCTGTCGACGCGGAGATGTTGGCAAAGGTAGCGTGGCGACTAGGGTCGAATTTTGCGGGATCAGATGATGGGCAGAGTATCTCGCCGGCTCGGAGTTGGCAGAAGAAACATAGGAGTAGAACGCAGCGGATGGCGATGTCAAGGGGGGCCGAGTGGTCGAGGCCTTTGTCGATGTCAAGGAGCATATCTATCGTGACGGGGGCGTGACATTGCCGATATGATTGGGCTGGTCGCATCTGCTCGATGCCCTTCACCATCCTGCGCAGCGTATCGTCGTAGTCCCAGTGATAGCCCAGTTCGCCGTGGAATTTCTTGATGGCAGAGATCTTGGCGCTCACTGTCTTCCCGCAATAGCGACCAGCGAAAGACGAGGCCCAAGCCGCGACCAGTTTGTGTGGTGCTGGGAACGCGTCGTCTCTCCGAATCCCCAGTTTGTTACAGTAAGCGAGGAAATCTTTGACTCTGCTCGCGTCCTTCCTCCTGGTGGTCTCGCTAGTTGAGTGGTTTTCGATCTCTCTCATGCGTGCTAAGAGATCTGCTGGGAGGACGCCGGATAAGGGTGATCGGGTAGTTCATCTATGGATCGGAGATGGGCGGCTAGATATGTTGTGGGGTCGGTTAACTAGGATGTGGGGTCGGCTAGATCGGTTGTGGGGTAGTGAATCCGTATGGCGCCGGACTGAGCGTGTGGTAGTGTGGGGAGAGAGTCTGTGTCGGCGGGTGGGCTGAGAGCCGTTGCGCAGTTGGTTGGCCTCAGAGGAAGCGAGGTCGTGTCCCCCGGCCGGTGTGTGGGGAGCGATCACTCTGGGGTTTCTTATGGGGGGCATTGGGTCTGAGAATAAGCAGGCACGCCGCTTGTGTCGATGATGTGGGGTTGGGGAGAAGTTGTTGTCTTCTGTTTGCATGACATCATCGGCTTTATAATTGCGCGTTACCAAGGCGGACATCGTGGTAGTCTACGGATTTGTGTACGTACGGGAGAAGGTGGTAGGGTAATTTAGGAGGCCATGCGTAAAGTAGAGAACGTGAAGGGAAAGACCCGCGAGATGGGGCATCTGCGGTGTTCTCAGCGGTCGGTACCCACTGCGCGGAGACCCATATGTGATACTCCTGTATGGTCTTTACGATCTCCCTCAGAATCGAATTTTGTTGTGTGCCTCGAGAACGACCTGCTGCGAGAGTGCCGACGACACCCGCATTGTCTGAGTGAACCATGACATGGCAGTTGGAGTATTTGGCCGTCACCAGTGTGTGCAGTGTGAGTTCAACTGTGACCATTTCTGCCCAGCCGATGTCACGGCCATCGGATTGCCAGCCTGCCTTCAGCTCCCAGGCTAGCCATCTGCCATCGAGGACGAGGCCGATCCCCCATCCTGTGGACGCGTTGACGAATAGCTGTAGCGGTAGGGGGTCTGGGGGGCGGATAACGTTCATGCCTACGAATGGTTGCGATAATTTAACGGTCCACCAGCGAATGTCGGAATGGGCGTCGCTTGGCAATCGATGGAGAACATATTGCGAGGTGGTGGGTTTGAAACCGCCTCTAAACTTGTACAGCGAGACTAGGTGTGCGCGCCCTTCGGGTACTACAAGGGTGACGTGATTCAGCGTCCCTATTAGTCGCTTGGTTTCCCTCACAGAGTGGTGCGAATCAGCTGTCCAAGGGGAGAGTCGATTGAGATACTTCGATTTCTTCCGTTCAGGAAGTTCGACTGTTTTGGCGTTGAGATCCCACTGGAAGCCGATATATGTGAATACGGTAGCGAAATCGACGAATTTTTTCGGTGCCCAAGGCCAGCCCAATTCCTCGCCGATGTCCCAAATGAGCTTGGAATCGTAAGAGAATATCTTAGCGTCGGCTGAGGAGGAAGATCGCCTTGGATATCGGAAGAAGATGAAATCGTCGACCCATTTGATAAGGGCTTCGATCCCGCGGTGCAATAATATCTTCACCATGGCATCCGCGATCCTGCCCCATATGCCTGGCGCTGGGGATATGCCGAAATTGAGGACGTGGTCAAGATGAATCAAGCCTTTTATTTTCACTGCCAGAAATCGGCGTGCCGTTGGGTGGGTGGGAACGTTCCGGAAGGCAGCGTCGACGTCGAAGATGGCTGCCTCAGTGCCTGGGGGAGCGTCCGCGACCAGCAGGTAGCATTCCGAAAAGGAGCCCCAGGTACACTGGAACTTCTTGGAATCGATTACAGCGTTCACTGAGGTGGTTGAAGGGTCAAGAAGGTAATCATTCGTCGCGAGCGGCGACGGGTGGCTATGTACATTGGCTATTCTATTGCGAGGGTACGAGTGGTTAACGATAATGCGAAGCTTGCCCGGAGCTTGTTCTATAACGGCGAGAGGGGCAGTGCAAAAATGTCCTATCAAGGAGTGCAGTTCGTCGGGTTGATACCCGCGTGAGACGCGACCAAGCCTTATCTCTTCGGCATACTTGGTCACAACGAATTCTTCATGTTCTGCAGACGTATAATGATTATCTGGAATAAACGTTGATGCGATGGTGTATTCTTCGAGGCCAACAAGAAACCCGTCCCAGAGACCAGCCGGTATGTCACGATAGAGCTCCCAGATGCCCGCGTCTGTGAGAGCGCTATCCCAGGCGTCGGGTATGAGCCTGGTGACGATCGGGTAGAGATGCTCAGGCGGAGCATCTGGAGGAGCCGTGGTCGGCCCCACCACAGAGGGAGCACGAGTGATGATATGCGCAGTGCGCGCGTTGACACCCGTTTGCGCCGGAGTTGAAGGCGATGCACACGACTTTGTTGCCGAGGGCTTTGTCAAGCCATACGCCGTTCTCGAAGACGAGGCGTCTAGCTTTCCCCTGGTGGTCCCTGTGGTAGTGGGCGTCGCCGCATAAGTAGCATTTGGAAGGGGCGGTGGGTCGCGTTGGGTCACGAAAGGTGTCCCTGCCAGAAGATCCCCGCGGTGCAACGGCGTGGCCCCCCCTGCCTCGGGATCGCGCTCCGTTTCCATTGCCACGCAATCCTCTGGATGACGAGGTCTCGCCCGAGCTGAATCCACTGGCAAGTTGTATCTGCTGATAGACCATCGACAAGCTCTTCAGCTTGAATTTCTCGTATTCGTCTTCTCTGAATAGCATGCCGAAACCGTCGTCTTGTCGGGCCACCCAGTTGGCATATGATTCGATCAGATAGCCCTGGTAGACGAGCCAGTCCTCGGTCCAATCGGTCCTCAGCGTTATGGTAGAGAAGAAAGTTGCGAACATGTCGGCGCAAGCGAGGGCTTTCTCGCTGCCTTTGTGTGTCTCGGCCGCCGGGATCATGTGTTTGCGGATGCTGAGGGTTAGATTCTCTCGGACCTGGGTAAACTCGTCCGTTGTCAAGCTATGATCGGATGAGGCGTTCAGCGCCTTGTGCTTGAGTCGGAGCTCTCCTTTGTCAGTCATGCTAAGTTCGCTGTCGAACGCATCGACGAATCGCATGGCTGTCCTACATGCTTTGTGCGTGCATAGGGACAATGGGATGTATGCTCGAAAGCCGGTCTCGAGTATCTTAACGACGTTGAGGGGGAGCTCGTTCGACGATCCCGTGATGACGCGGGAGAAGGGCTTGGAGGTCAACCCGGATGGTGCTGGGGGATCGGCGGCCCCGAGGGACGGTTTGGGGCCGAGAGCAAGGGTGATGGCCGAGGCGATCTCGTTTGGGTTGGCAAGGGATGAGTGTGCAGATAGGGCAGCGGCAATAGCGTCCACCAAGGCGGTGGAGGGCGGTGCAAGGGCGTGCCCGACATGGCCGGTGGCGGCCACATTGCGGGCATGTGAATGATCTGCGATGATAGTTACGTTTGTTAGCCTGCGGGCGAACGAGGTGATAGGATAAGTAGAACTTGCATTCCCCAGATGCGCCGGGTTGCGAGCGTGGGAAAGGCGGTCCCGATGATGCAGAGCGCTGCAGGGTATATGCGTGCTGGGGGACGCTTGCGGCATCGGCGGAGGGAGGCAATGGAGGCTCCAAAGGCCTCCCTAGAGACCTGGCGTGGTCGTCGGCCGGCCTCTGAATAGAGGGGGCCATGTTCGTGCGGAACGCAGGGCTGTTGTACGGCTCAGCCAGAAAGGACCCGCGGTCAAGGTTGGGTGACGCGCCACCCTGCAGAGCTGGAGTATGCGGAAGAAGATCACCCGACGTGGGGGGTAGGCAAGGGACGCGCCCCGAGGTCGACCCTGGCAGGGCCTGGAACCTGGCCTGGAGGATGGGGTTCTGGGTGATTGGACTGGACGAGGGCAGGGGGATGCGGGGGGAAGCGGGCATTGTCCTGCTTCTGCTGAGTTTGCTCATGACGGGTCGGAAGTCGGACTGCATGGGGGACCTTGCAGGTTGCCCGGTTGATTCCAATGGTGAAGTGACCATGGGGGTTGGGGGACGTGTGCCAATGCGGGGCGGAGTCCTTGGGCCCTGAGAGAGGGTTGGAAGAGCGTCACTGTGGGGTTCATCCCAATGATCGGGGGGAAAGTCGTCGCGCGAGGCCAGGCGGAGAATGGATGGGGCGCGCCGGATCGAAATCCGAGCACCGCCGGAGGTGGCGGATTCTCCTAGGACCGAGCCGGGGGTGGCGACAGCGGCCACGTGCTGGGCGCGCTGGTCCGCACCTGGGGCGTCACTAGTAGCTACTCGCTTCCTCCCAGCCGTAGGGTAGTCCGAGCGTGCGTCAGTAACAACTTGTGCGTCGCCGATGTCCCTGGGGGCACCCATGACGTCAGGCTGAGACCGGGGCACGTCAGCTGAGCCTCCGACTGGTGGGCCGCGAGAGCTTGCATCAGTGTCTTCGACTTGCACTTCGTATTGCCAGCCCGGCTTGTACTGCGTGCCGGGGATCATTCTCGCATAGGTCATCTGTGGCGCCAGGGGCTGCGGGGACGGCCGCTGTGCCGACCGTAATCTAAGCAACCGGCACTGGATGGAGAGGGCCCCGGCTCCTTCCGGTTCCTGGACCAGGGAGGTTCCTTCCTGCTGGGTGGCAACGAATTGGGCGCTCGGGGTTATGGACCCCGCCACGGAAGTCGAGGCAGATTGTGTGGATGCGGAGTCCATGGGACGCGAGGCCGATTTACGCAGTTTTACCCCGCGTTTCTTGGGTCCCGCCATCATTAAAAAGCGAGGGGAGTAAGGGAGGGGTTATTAAAGACGACGAAAAATGAATTGGATGTGCAGAAGCTAGTTTCGAGCGCGAAAACTCGATTTTCTCAGAAATTGTCGTCCTTATGTTCGACGATGGAGGACAAGTGACGCCAGGTCACCTGATCTTATCGCAGTATCTATCACGTTACAAAACGCCGGTACACTACTCTCGCGTGCTCGACGTCTACCTACAAAAATGGAGAATGGAGGACAAAAATATGGTGATTGAAGCACTCGTGCGAAAGGCTGATGGAATGTAAGTGGTCAGGATCACGTTGGCTCACAGCTGTTTTATGACAGCTGCAGGTTTAGATGGGTTGCCTGTCAGCTTGAAATGCTGCGTCACTGCTTTCCGGCAAGTCTCCGAGACGCCTTGCATGAATTACCGGAGACCTTGGACCAAACGTATGAGCGTATTCTGCTAGAAATTAAACCAAGAAATCGAGAATATGCCCATCGGCTCCTACAATGCCTTACTGTGGCAGTTCGCCCTCTTCGCGTCGAGGAACTCGCAGAAGTTCTCGCAATTCGTTTCGATGTCGGAAAGCCTCCAAAGTATCATTCTGATTGGCGGTTGGAAGATGCTCAACAGGCAGTTCTATTTGCATGTTCAAGTCTAATCTCGATTGTCGACATCAATGGGTCATCAATTGTCCAGTTTTCCCATTTCTCCGTCAAAGAATTTTTGACATCCGGTCGCCTCGCGCAAGCAGGAGAGGACCTCTCCCACTATCACATTCTTATCCAACCTGCACATATGGTTCTCGCACAAGCTTGCCTTAGCGCTCTACTTCGATTAGATGATAAAGTGGACAAAGACAAGATGAAGAACTTCCCACTGTCGATCTATGCAGCTCAATATTGGGTCGAGCATGTTCGATTCGAGAATGTGTTGTCAAACGTTGAAGAACTTATGGAGCACCTGTTCGACCCCGACAAGCCACATTTTGCGATATGGGTGTGGATATACGACATTGATCGACCTTGGGATTGGGTGGAGCATATGTCGAGCGAGCGGCCAACGCAGCCTGAGGCCTCCGAGTTGTATTATGCCACATTTTGTGGCTTCTGCAGTCTTGTAGAACGCCTGATCACGACTTGTCCACGGGACATTAATGCTATGGGGGGCATACAAGGCACTGCATTACATGTTGCCCTGGTGAAGGGACATTTCCGCATTGCTCTGCTGCTACTTGAGCATGGTGCGGATGCAAATGTCCTCAACTTCGCAGGTGAAAGTCCGTTGAACCTCGCATCACGAAAGGGACGTCATGGCATTGTGGAGTTCTTGTTGAATCCACACCCACATGCAAATATGCAGAATTGCAATGATGAGGTCTTAATGGCTGTACTGTCGCGGAAGGGAGAACTGGAGGTTGGGCGAGTCTCGCAATCGTATGGGGTAGATGTGGACTCCCCTGACTCCAATGGTTGGACGCCATTGATGACAGCTTCGCGATACGGCCATTTGGAAATCGTGCAGTTACTACTCCAGCGTGGCGCTGTTGTGGACGCCTGTAGCAGCGAAGAAGACTGGACTCCATTGCACACAGCTTCACGATGCGGCCATCTGGATGTCGTGCGAGTGTTACTCGAGAATGGCGCTACTGTGGACTCCCGTGACATTATAGGTTGGACCCCATTGAACGACGCTTCCGCAGCCGGTCACCTGAATATCGTGCTGCTATTGCTCCAAAACGGTGCATCAGTAGACGCCCGTGACCATCAAGGCTTCGTTCCATTACATTCAGCGTCACAGCACGGACATCTCGATATTGTAGAACTGCTACTGGACCACGGCGCAACTGTCGATATGCACACAGTGGATGGTCGAACCGCCATCCATATGGCTTCTGTTGCAGGTCAACTCAGGATTTCACCCTTGTTGATCGAGCGTGGTGCAAATGTGAATTCCAAAGACGAACTGGGCTGGACCTCATTACACTTTGCATCAACTTGGGGCCATTCCGACGTTGTCGAGATGCTCATCCAGCATGGCGCCGACATCGCCGCGCAGAACGAGGACAAGGCAACCGCACTTCACCTGGCATCGTGTTATGGGAAGCTCGAGATTTCCCGTCTCCTTGCCAAATCCGGATCAAATATTGACTCGAAAGATCGAAACGGTTGCACAGCCTTACACATAGCAGCACGAGAAGGGCACCTTGATATTGTTGAACTTCTCATCCAGTTGGGCACGGATGTGAACACGCGGAATGTAAAGGAGGAAACACCCCTAGATCTGGCCTGTGGCCAAGGGAAACGCGACGTCGCGAGCTTCTTGTCGGAGAAAATGGGAGTGGGGCCTGTGAATTGTGTGGAAGACATGTGCATGACGACACTGTACATGGAATCACAAAATGCGAACTCGGATATTGTGAAGCCATCGTCCAGTCAGGGGCAAGATTCAGCTTTCGTTGACAACGGGAACACTTCGTTACTTACCGCATCTTGGGAGGGGAACCTCGACATGGTACGGTCATTACTTCGTCATGGCGCAGATGTCAAAGAACGGGATGCATTTAGCAAGACTCCGTTGTTTCTGGCGTCAGAGGGAGGAGGACTTGAAGTTGTGAAGTTGTTAATTCAGCACGGTGCGGATGTGAATTACCGGGACAAGTGGGGATGGGCGCCGTTGCACGTTGCATCACGATATGGACATTTGGATGTCGCGCGCCTGTTACTTGAACAAGGTGCAGCTGTAAACTCAAAGGTCCCTATCCTCTGGACTCCATTGCATCTTGCGTCATTCAATGGTCATCTTGAGGTTGTCAAGCTACTGCTGGAATGGGGAGGAAATGTTCACGTATGTACTGATGAAGGCCAGACGCCCTCTCAGCTAGCATCAAACAGTGGCATATGGGCCCGGGAGATTGTGCAATTAATGAGGGAGTACGGCGCGTATTGAGGTATGACCAAAAGTGCTATCACTGTACAGGCTACTGAATTACTCATTTATTAGTGTTCCGGTGTATATGCTATCATGACTCTGGGACGGATTCCGATACGAGGGTATACAGGAGATGTGAGAACTTGAACTAACTAAATATGGTGGATTGTTGTGTTGTATCCCCCAAGCAAACTCATGGATTGGTTAGCGGCGGAACTAGTCTTGCAGACATTTAAAATAAAAGGCGTCTTTGAGGGGATCAAAGGGCCCTAGCAATGTACATGCGCCGCCACGCCGGGAGGCGGCTGAGGTTCTGGGCCGAATTACAAAATTTCTCTGAGCTTGTAAGCGTCCTGGACAGTTCAGACCCACACTCGCGTCTGTGCACGCCGTACTCCTGTCTGTCCAGCCCTTTGGCTGCCTGTTCTCTGTCCTCCGGTGGGATCTTGTCCTGTCAAGTGCAGAAGTGTACGTTGTATTTAAGACACGAAGTGTGAGGTTCTGCGTGATCGCCGGCGGGATCGAATGTAACGCCGGAAGAGTACAATGGCGGCGATGATGACGCCATGTCATGGTTCGCATTGGACTCTGATGGGCCCATTCTTCCCCATGTGTAAATGGCCGTGGATGGAAGTGGACATGGTATGTTCCGTGTTGGAATCCCTGGAATAATGTGCACACTGAGTCCAGTATTAGTACTGTCTCACTGAGCTTCCCCATAACCTTTCTTGCCACCCCATATTATTACCATCTCATCTAACGCAGCTCTGCAGCCGGCTCTTAACATGCCGGCGGATGTGTTGATCGTGGGTAGTGCTGGACATGAGAGCAGCTACCTGTAAGATAGGCCGCATCCGAGTCCATATTCGATTTGACGCGACTTCGTGACAAAAGCGTGACAATTTCAAACATTCTAATAAGTTGTTGACACAAAGAGATAAAATAAAATGAACAATGTTATTAGATTTTTGGTGTTCAGATGCCCGACTTGAATATCCCTGTTTGCATCACTTCACTGAGGTCACACGTCGTCACAAGGCATCGAATATGGATGCCATTCTTATGTCCCAATGCAACTTGCGAGCTCCTTTACAAGCCGGACAGCCCGCCCGCGTCCACTCGAACTCAATACAATAATGCCCAATTTAGTTTACTAGTAGATTAGATTCTCATTCTTCGAACCTCCCAATATCGACTTTGATGCGAGATGAAATAGAACCCTCTCCGTTCCCTGAAAATAACACATTTGCAGAGATATTTTTGGAAACAAACGACGGATTAATGGCGATAGTATGATCCACAACCTTCAAAGGCGTAAGGTTTGATATCGGCAACACCGGTCATATTCGACGTACCTTCGAAAAGTGTTTTAGCCGGCTTGGAACTACTAGCACATCCGGAGCAAGGGCAGTCTCGTGACATAATTCAAGTTGAGCAATATGGGAGACGTCAAGATTGACCTCATGTGAGAGCTCCAGAGGAGACGGAAACAGTGGGTAGAAACTAACAGACGACTGTTAATCAAGTGCCGATAAGAAAGTGCAAAGACGGACCTTCTCTGCTGCAAAATGTGGCGGGACAAGCTCGCCATAGTATCTGTGGCTGATGGTTGCCCTTCCACTTCCAGTGACTCCACTTCCTCGGCCCGCAGCACCAGCTGTTCCTTTCGCAGATGAAAGAGTACGTCTACACTTGTAACAGCAAACGTGATTCCATTAAGAGAAAAGCGACAGGGATTTGGCAAAAGCTTTATTCGCTAAGATGATCAAGAGTGTATCAGTCCGCACGAGGCAGAAAATGAAGTGTCAAGATTAACTCACGGAATCACCGGAGAGACCAGAAACATTAAGTAGAGACTGTGGGTAGACGCAGTGATGACTGATCACATCCCTCACACTCGGGACAATCAAAACCAGACTGTTAGGGGATGTTTCCAGAAAGTCGTGTATGTTCTCCGTGAACTGGGTATGGAATAACTCGCTCGGAGCTTGGTCGACATCGCCTGTCTTGATCTTTTCATTGTTCGAATCTATAAATGGCCCTATCTAAGAGCAGCATCAACACAACCTGTTTGGACTCTGCAGTTGCACTGACCAAAAGAACCACGCCCGGCTTTAGTGTCATTAAACCCCTAAATAGCGATGACCATGGCCTGAATAGAAGGTCGGAATCCTGTGTGAAAGGACCACAAGCTATTGTCATCGAGAAAGACATCTCTCCAGGTTCTTGCTTCAACATATCACCTTTTAAAGCAGACGAGGTAGTGGGAAGAAGGGGAGGTAACTGGACAGATGTGAGGCATAGTACAAAGGACTGATGAGAAAGCCTGACCGCCATGACTTCAAAGACAGAAAACCAACCGCCGCCGCCATTTTTTCCTTTCAGAGCGACTATGGCCCCTGGGAACAGGCTGACATTGGCTTGTCCTTTGGGGCCCCCTCGCACTTTCAAATTTGGTATAAACTTCAGGGGGACGCGGACACCGGACCCCAGATTTCGCGATGATTCGATGTACAGGCTGGCTTCGTTGAGTTTTCCAGAGCTAGAAGATGCCTCTGGGTCAAGAGTAATACGACCGACAACAACAACCTCTTTCTAAGAGAGTTTAACAAATTTCGCGAAAGTTGCACTATAGAGCTTACATCGGTCGAAGTAGAAGGGTCTCCTAGTTCAGTTAAGCCGTAATGTTGACGAACGAGACCTGCTAGCTCATCTATGCGATCATCTAGAGCTATCTGCGGCGTCAAACCGACTAGTCGCTTGTCTTACCAGCTTACAAGAACACTTACCCACGCTTCGCTCGGAGAATTTCTCGCACATATACTTATCTGATCAAAGTTACTGAGAAACTGGTCTCCGAGTGCAAACAACGTGACACGTACAATTTCGTTTATCTTGGAAGACTTCTTCTATATCAAGGCATTCAAACGAGACCTTACTTGTCCCCACCTTCCCACCACTCCGTACTGTAGGAAACCGGGGTCGCAAGGTTGTTGCAGTATCCACAAGGCCAACCGCAGAAAGTTTCAAGTTCATCCGAGACCCAAGCCCAAGCATGCCCACGGGGGGGGCGGCTTTTTTTCTCCGCAGGCCTGATTCAGCTTTGATGCCCTGGGCCTTCGTAAGCTCTGATTGAATGACGGCCCTGATGTTAATGTGGGTGTTGTCGTCAATGTAGCGCTTCCCGATCATACTTGGAGCAAGAACAATCGACTCCCACTTGTAGTACAGATCGTCTGGAGTGAGAGAGAAAGTTTGGCATAGATCGACACCTGCTCAAGTCGCGTCATTATCTGCCAGCAACAAATGAGCGGCACCGACGAACATCGCTCAATGAAAATGTCATTAGATCCAGGTGTGCTGTCAAATTTCTCCGTTAGCTCTCGGGATAATGCAGGGTCGCTTGAGCTGGAGGCCATCAAGAAGATTGGAGGCAGGGAGGAAAGGGGCGTAAGCGGACATAATTGGGTGTGGACGCGTATATTCGCGAGCACGTGATGTGACATAGCGTGTCGCGTCCAAGAAATCCTGAGTCGCGGATGTGTGATGAGTAGACTCAGGACAGTGACCAGCATGCAGGAGACCGGCCAACTTTCCCTAACTCTCCCCATTCCCAACTCTTTCCCGATTTTTCCTTTTGATTCGCCCTACTCAATCCAAACTGTTCTCATGCGCCACATCTACTCTGCGATTGAGTCTCGTCAAATCGCCATCGCTGAAAGCCCGACAGGAACAGTCAGTTCGGAGCCACCTAGACCCCACAGTTACGACTAATGTTGTACCTAGGGAAAAACTTTGAGCCTTCTTTCTTCTTCTCTGACTTGGTTGGATGATGATAAGCACCGCGCCCGCAAAGGCCAAATTGATGCTTTGGCAAGTGGTGATGGTTGGTGTCACGACCAGACAAACGATACGATTGGACCTTACGAGGTTTCTCAGCCCCGGAATGGGTTATCTCACAGACTCGCGATCGGCTTCGTCGAGAGCTTGAAGCCGACGAGCTAGAGTATGAAGAACGTCTATCTGCGGCACGGAAGCGCGAGGAAGCTCAGAGAAGAAAATTCTTTGCACGAAGTATCAAAAGACAGGCGTGCTCTTTTCTCGCATCTTGTATAATCGCGCCTAATTTCTTGCAGAAACCTAGCCCTGATGAGTCGGCTTCTGATGAAGAGGACTCCTTTCTTCCTGATGACGATGGAGACGGGATAGATGACAGTACAGGACATGAACCTTGGTAAGAAGTGCGTGATCTGGTTTTCAGAGGCGTCTCAAATATCATGCCTCAGGAAAAGAAGACCAGGTTATGCAAACTCGGCTAACCAAGACAACGACCGTTCATCGTGTACTAAGATATTCTACGCCTCACGAACTCACTCTCAGTTGTCTCAAGTGGTGCCTGAACTGAAAAGGCTTCGCCGGGAACTGCATCACAATAAGAGCCTATCACTTCCCAGTCACCTGACGGCAGTGGGGGTGACTGACGATAACGGAGGAAAACGGAAGTATAATTCGTTGGGATCTGACGCGGCCATTGACTGCGGACGTTTCGAAACACGCTTTGTAAGCCTTGGTTCTCGGAAACAGCTTTGCTTGAATGAGAAGCTTAAGGCAAAAGGCGGAGATCTTGACGAGCGCTGCCGGGAGCTTCTGCAAGGTACAATCGTATGATCCCTTCACTCTATCTGAGGGTGACCAAGTTCACTGTACAGCTAAGGGAGATAAGCGATGTCCATATCTCCCAAAGTCAGATGTTGTTGAAGACAGCCGTTTGCATGACTTTCGTGATCAGATACTAGTTCGTATATGCCATACCCTTGGGTTCGTTGTCTCATGCTCTTCGAAGGCATCTCCAAAGGATATCGAAGACCTGATTGCCGCCGGACAGGCATCCCATACTTGTCCATATTTTGCTTCACGCGAGGCTATTTCTCAAGCAGAAGTCCACCCATTCCCTTAGTTCTAAGTGCCCAAGTGACGAAATTGAAGTCCTCTAGGTAGTAACCTTGCCTTACAACCTCCTCCTTCATCGTGATGCCCGAGAAGCTCTGAATATCGACTTGACAGACCAAGTTGTCGTCATCGACGAGGCTCACAGTAAGTGTTTGAGTTGAAAGCTCCTCAAGCGCTTACCATCCCATGCCGCTTGACAAGACCTTATATCGACCTTGCTTTCGTTATCAACCGTCACACTACCACTGGGAACCCTCAACCTCTGCTTGGAACAGCTTTCCGCGTACGTGTCAAGGTTCAAGAACAGATTAGCATCAAAACATGTCCTTCACTTGAAGCGCCTATACCGCCTTCTTCATACGTTGAAAGAACTGCTCTCAAATTTCCAGCAACAAAATACAACAGAGGTGATGACAGTCGATGGCCTGCTCTTAAAGCTAGGCGGGAAGCTTGAAGAGATCAACTTCCTCGAGATTCAAACTTATCTCCGCAAGAGCAAGGCATAGTGTTGCCCCCCATCCATCTTTTGAATGCTTACCGATGTATTTCAGCTGGCAAGGAAAATTACAGCGTACACGCAGAAGGTCAAGTCGAAAGTCGGTCAAAAAGGTGTGCGGTGATTGGTCCCCTGTACCCTCTGGCTGAATAGTAGTAGGCGTCCTGGACCACAGCGAATTAGGAACTCCACCTTTGTATGCAATCCAGGAGTTTATTATTGCCTTGGCAGCAGCCACAGACGGTATGTCTGTCCTGTCAAACAAAGGACGGAGGTTTCAGAACACCTAAAACCTAACAGATGGACGTATTATTTTTGCCAATAAACCGCCTTCTCACGGCCAAGCCACATCAGAAATCCAGATCAAATACCAATCCTTGAACCCAGCGCCCCAGTTCCGTGCAGTTGTAGATGCCGCACGTTCCGTCATCCTCGCGGGTGGAACGATGTCACCTGTGAGACTTTGGTGCTTACCTCCTTCGAGTAATTGCTAATCTGCAACAGATGTCAGATTTAACCAATCAGTTGTTCGCTCACCTACCGAGGGAGAGGATAACGCAATTCTCTTGCAACCACATCATTCCAGAATCCAACTTGCAGACACTGGTTGTCCCTCGCGGTCCTCAAGGAAGCGAGCTCAATTTCAAATTCTCGAATATGGAGAACGGAGATTTGGTACTACCCTTGTACCCGTGCTATTTCGAATGCTTATTCAACTTTCAGCTTTTCGAACTTGGCCAAATCGTGACCAATTTTTCCAGGATCGTACCCGGCGGAATGGTGGTCTTTTTTCCGTCTTATAAGATGCTTGACAGGGTCAAGAGCCTGTGGGAGGAGAAAGGGATTATGGGTTCTATACTCAAAAAGAAGAAAGTGCGCACTTGTGATGGGGCTTTACTACGTTCTTACCACCATTCAGCTGTTCATCGAGTCAATAACGGATGTCCAAGAATTGTTGGGTCGTTATACGGAAGAGATTCGAAGTGGGGTAGGTTCCCATGATGCATAGCCTCATGGGATCTGTTAATGATTCCCCTCTTCGCTCAGGGAAAGGGGGCTCTTCTCCTTGCCGTTGTCGGGGCAAAACTATCTGAAGGGCTAAATTTCTCCGATGACCTCGCTCGCATGGTCATGGTCATCGGCTTGCCCTTTGCCAACTTGGGATCGGCGGAACTTCAGGAGCGACTCAAACATGCTGACCGGCTTGCGGGACAAGTCGCCTCGAAGAACTCTGCGTACAGTGTAGCGGGGAAGGAACTGTACGAGAACATGTGCATGAATTCAGTGAACCAGAGCATTGGTAAGTAAATGAGCGAATTGTGCGCCGCGAGGGTGCCACTTATGCCACTCATCACTTAGGCCGTGCTATTCGTCACAAGGACGATTGGTCAATGCTTGTCCTTGTTGACCTGCGTTACCAGTCCGAAAAGATCCACAAGAAGCTGCCCAAATGGATCGGAGACTCCCTCATTGTAACGCCATCCTTTGGCCAAGCAATCAAAACTGCGAGTCAGTTCTTCGCCAGCAAAAGGCAGGGTTGAAGATATGTCCAAACTTTACCCATTTGTGCCATCAGCCCGTGTAGTGTGCGATTCCTATCCCCGCCATGATGTCGCAACCAAACTCCTGAGTAATGATGCGATATGAAGGTCATTCAGCGGGTTGCAGGGCGATAATAATATGCATTACAGTAGATTAGCGGCAGCATACAAGACCATGATGGTGTGTAGTAGATATTGTGCAGAAAGCTGGCCCACTATGCAAGCCTGCTTTGCTTGGTGTATGATTCCAAAGTCACACATTTGTACTTGCCTTGTGAATATCCAGACATCAATATGATTGCGAATAGTCGTGGAATCACACTCGTTTATGTCAAGGTATTGTTGGAATAGGAAGGCCTGCAGCCTGCGCTACCTGAATTGTCCTCTCCGCCTGGGTCATAGTAAGTCAGGTGAAGGACTGGATAAATAAACTTAGTGTGTCACCTGCTTCAACATTGGGGCGTCAACCATTTCCTTGAGGCCCTTCTTACCGCCTAACTCAAGACCAATCGCTCCTTTTCGGGTGGCATGCGCCTGAGTCATTCTGTGGACTATTATCGCGGCACGTAAAATTTCTCGCCGGAAGTCAGTTCGTTACCCAAGCGGGTAGCTCATGATGGCTAGTACGTACCTTGTTCCGTCGGGACAAAAGTGGATTGGATGATGCCCACTTGAGACGGATGTATCGCTTGCTGAAAAATGATCGACCATGGTAGCGTCTGAGCAGAGAAAGGAGGAAGATAGATACCTTGCCGCTGAACCCTAATCTCCGGCCATCGTCGCACTCATTCCGCAAATATTCTAAGTCATTGTAATTGACGCAAACCTGCAGCGGATTAATTATAAGCTCAGGGCATAGAACGTACGAACCATGTCAATAGCTTCGAGGCCAAATGCCTTTGCAGTAATGGCTATTTTGGATCGAGGGTATAGCAATTCCTGACGAGATGGTGTCCGGATGACGGACGTATTAGCACAGACTAAAAAGCCTTCCGTCAACCTATTCCTCGGATGAAAAGCTAGAGAATCGTACAATCTTCTGCCCCAAACTAAGCAGTCGATGAACAAATAGCATCAGTCACGGAAGGGATGAAAATTCACCAGGAGCGCTAAAAGGTGGCCGCCCTTCTCGGGGCCGTAAACAGACCTCCAAGCCGCAATCGTTCCGACGTTGTGGAGGGCGAGCGCACTTTCAATGCTGGCAACGAGACTGATGGTCCCCTTTGCCCGACCAAACGCCTCCATAGCATCGGTGACAATTTCCAGATCCTCGACTGATTGAACTTTAGGCAGCACCAGCATCCGAACGGAGGGAACGGAGAGCTAAAATTAGCAGACATGTCCAGTCAAACATCCCAATATGCAATAGGAGGAGCAGCCTTACAATGCTAACAATATCTCGCTCGAAGAAGGGTGTGCGTGGATGATGTACGCGAACAGCGATGCGAGAAGGATGTAAACGTTCATCTTCTGCCGTTTTCTGTACGGGCAATCAGCTTGCAACAATCGATTTAGAGGAGTCTTGCCGTTAGGAACTCCGTGAGTCGCTCTCTCGCTTCGCTCTTGTCATCCTCTGAGGGCGCGACACTGTCCTCAAGATCATAAATGATGACGTCCGAGCCAGTCACCAGAGATTTCCGGAGCATGCGATCGGACGAGGCTGGTACTAAGACAAACAAACATTACACGCACTTGTCAGTCGGATATTTCGGGACCTCACAGACCATAGAGGTACGAGCGTCGAGGCTGAGTCCCCTGTTCCTGCGGGATGGCCTGAGAATACAGACAGACATGGATTTGAGGCCAACTCTGAGCCCGAGCAGATCTGGTCAACCTGGCTTGAGAGGTAAAGTGATTCGGTTTTAATGACTTGTATGATCTGAAGAAAGTATACATGGCAAAAGACCTATCGACGTTGAATGAATGATACAATAAACCAGTGAATGTTTATATAGGCTATAGCGCGGCCCGGGCCCGGGCCGGAGCCGCAGGATCAAGAAGACCGTTCTATTGATCCAGTCCAGTCGAACCGGTCAAAGCCTCTCTTAAACTTGGCAACCCTCTCTTTATTTCGTCCAAATTCCAGTCGTCGCGGACGTCGCCATCGTCTTGGTTCCAACTCCAATATGTTCCCGATGATCTCTCCAGCAAAGTATCTGGAAATAGTCAATATCATGAGTGTATTGACAGGCAAGAAGACGCACCTCGGAAAATCACCTCCGCCTTTCTCCCCCTCGTCTAACCCTTCTTCATCTCCCGCAGCGTCTCCACTGCCTTCGATGACATGTCCATATCCCTTCTCGCCTTTATAATCGAATTGGACCATGAAATATGGAAGGTTGGGAACCATCATTCGACGGAATCCACCGGGGCGACTGGAGAAGTCGATTAGCTTTTTGTGCTGCGACCATTCCGCTTCGCTCATCAGGATAGACTCCTACACAAATTCGAATTGTTGAAAATAGGGGCAGGACTTTGCCAGGGATACATACCTTGAAGTAGCCCGGAAGAATGTCGAACTGCTCCCATGGAACAGGGACACACTCGATGACGCTGTGCCGCTGCCATTTGAGTGTGATGACAGTCTCATAGAAGACAACCCCTTTGTCTTCTTCAGCGTACATCCGCATGAGACTCTTCATGAAGTTCTGGGAGGCAACGGTCAGTGCTATTCGGCTAAGTCTGGATGGATCAGTCAGTACCCGGATTTCATCCCAGACATCGTCATCACCCTCGAGCATAGTCAGATGGTGTTGTATTGGTACAATCAAGCAGTGCCCAGGGACCAGTTCTTCATGTACTGTGCAAGAGAGATACACTCTTGTACCCAACGAAATCATCGGAGCCTTTGGTAGGGAATCGTCTTCGCCATAACAGAAAGGACATGACGCCAACGCCTTCTGTGTACGTTTGTAGTCTAGGGCTTACATTAAGGTCCCTCCATGAGCGGTGAGGAACGGTGCGCGTACCCTGGATTGCAAACTGCCGCTTCATGGCATCCGAGCGCATTTTTTGCCTGCCTAACCTCTCGGCATTGTCATCCATGTAATCAAGATCATTCTGCCATCATAACGACATTTAAGTAGAAGAAAGCAGTGCAGGTACTCGGAGATACTCACCACGAATCCGCCATCTGTCATAATCGACTGTGCAAATTGCATGTCGAGATTTTTCTGATCGGCCATTCCGGCATTGAACTTCTCCTGCCGTAGCAATTCTCCAAGAGTGGTGGTGTCGTCGTCAGCGTTGTATCTGATGATCTCCCCAGTCTTCGGATCGCGAGTCTCCACCTTAAGCTGGTTGTTAGCATTATTATGCCCATTCGCACATAGAAGGCACGCACCTTCTCTTTCTTCTTTCTTCCGGGGAGCACCTTTTCATCGTCATTTCCAAGTCCAACGTCGTAAAGTCTCCCTCGGGCATCGAGAGTAGGCAATACTTCCACACGAGTCCGCGTTTGGACGCCATCCTCGTCCGCGCTGATACCAGTTACGCGCCGCATCTCCTCGTCGTATTCCTTCTCCAGTTTCTCTGCATCTGGGCCACCGGTCAGCTTGGCGCGTAGGACCTTTGCCTGCAGTCGATTGAGTGATGATGGGGATAGAGGGCGCTTGCTTCCAAGCTGCGGCACCATGACGGATGGTATCGGTGTGCGTACTTGGGCGCCTGGGGTTCCCGTTTGCGACTGCAAGCGAAGTGAGTCGAAACGAGGACGCGAAGCAGACGGCACCCCAGGCTGTGGAGAAGGCGTGGAAGGGCCACTTTCTCCTGGCCCGCCAGGTCGTAGGAAGCTCGAGCTGCGTGATGATCCACCGCTCTCGTTGAACATGAAGCCTTTCTCGCCGACTTTTGGATAGTTAGATTCTCCACGTCTCTTCCCTTTTATAGCGTCTCGTCCGCGCTCGACGCGCCCGCTTGAGCGCTCATCAAGGATACGCCGCTCCTCCTTAGCCTGGTCAAATGCTTCGAGCGAGCCAAAGCGTTCAACAGCAACTTCTTCGACGGGCCGATTCTCCTCCTGTGCAGTTTCATAGACACGGCGGAGACGCATCATACGCCACTGTGAACCTGGGCCACCTGGAGTGACGGGCTTGGGGGCTTGTGTCTCAGATTCAATCGACGATTTGCCCTCCCTGAGCTGAGTGTTCAACTCCTTTGAGCTGATATGTAGCTAGAAGGCAAGGACGTTCCAGTTAGATAAGCGGCATATGTATTAAGAGTCACCTTATCAGGATCAGGTAGATCTGGCTTTGGTTTTCTTTCTCTCTCTTTCCCAAGACTTGAGAAAAAGTCGACCCCACCTCCAAGCGTCCTGGCGCTTGTGGAGGGTTCCCCATAACCATCCGTAAGAGTTTCGTCGGTGATTTCAGGTCGACGGCGAGAAGCCACAGGAGAATCAGAGGGGCCCATTGAAGATTCAAGCATCCAGTCGTCTCGTTTTAGTGAGGATTCAGTGGTCACGGCTTTAGGAAGAGGCGGGTCGTCAAACTTGGGATGAGCACTCGAAGCCAGCTTGAGGCTCTGCGCGGTAGGTATGTCGGTCGCGAGAAGCTAAGGAATACGGATTAGACAGAACCACGTTCACATGAACCTTCCGCACCTTCTCCCCAACTGTGTCAATGTTCTTCTCCACCCACATGTCTTCACCATCGAGGTCGTCATCAACTACACGTACGACAGCTTCTTTCTCCTTACGCTTCTTGTGTTTGCGTTTGTCATCTGCGTCCGTGTGACGTTCGCGTTTCTTTGATTTATGCTTGCGTTCCTTGTCCTTGTCCATTGGTTTGACCCACACCGGCTCTACCGGGCCGTATAATGCTACTCAGGTTTAGGTCACATGCCCTACTTCGAATCAGTTTGCCTTCATGCCTTCAGCACTCGAACGCTACGTATCTGACAATGCCCTTCAGGTATGTTTTTGAATATATTTTAGTGTTAAACTTGATCTCATGCCCTCTTCAAGTTCTTTGGCCTCTCAGATAAAAGTATAGTCGACTTCGTAATAGCGTCAGGTGCGTGTACACTTG
Organism: Lactifluus piperatus; assembly: GCA_003315875.1. Lineage (NCBI taxonomy): Eukaryota > Fungi > Basidiomycota > Agaricomycetes > Russulales > Russulaceae > Lactifluus > Lactifluus piperatus. The sequence continues at coordinate 8,990 of QFDX01000420.1, read as the reverse complement.
CTACGAGATTAGCATAATCTCATCATCCCGTTTATAGCCACTTCTTCGAAAACGACAGATGCTCTCTTCTCATCGCTTCATGCTGCTGGTCTTCCAGATACCCCCGCCGCTCATTCGTTCATAGGCGAAGTCTACCGGCAGGCACCTCGGAAGCGTAAACACCAACATTCCGATGACGCCGCTCGTAAGCAGGCAGAAAAGGAAGCCAAGGTCTTGCGTAAACAGCAGTTCTCTTTCGTCATCGACGACGACGCCACTTCTAGCAATGTCACGGAGTTGAAGAAGGACAAATCACGAGGCTCGAGGAAAGACAAGCACGACAGAGAGAGGCATTCCCGGAAACGGGAATCAGATACGCGGGAGTGGGAAAGTGACGAGGAGGAGAAGATGCGAAAACGCCGGAGGGAGGCCGAGCAAGATAGACCTGCAACCCCCGATGAGATGGAGGAGGAGTTCCCAGAAGATGAAACAGTGCGGCGCGAACGCGAGCGTGAACGGGACTTGCGAGAACGAGACGAGTTCACCGAACGCATTAAGCAACGGGATAAGGACAGAACCAAGAAGATAGTCGAGGATCACTCGTCCAAGAGTTCAGGCGCGGCCGCTGAAGCTGCTCAACGCCGCCAACTCGCCGACGATTCGGTTGCGCGCACCCTTGCTATGCCTTCTCTACGCGAGCGTTCTCGCCAGGAGTATCTTACAAAGCGTGAGCTCCAGCAGGTTGAGCTCCTTAGGCAAGAAATTGCGGATGATGAAGCCCTCTTTCGTGGTATGCGCATCTCTAAGCGCGAGCAACGTGAGCTCGATCACAAGAAGGAAGTCCTTAGGCTTGTCGAGGAGCGCCTCAAGATCGACGACAAATGGGATGGGTATATGCTTCCCGAGGACTACATCACCGAACAAGGCAAGATAGACAAGAAGCGCAAAGAAAGTGTGCTATACCAGCGGTACGAGGAAGCGAAGCCAAAAGACGATCAGTTTGTCACTGACGTCGACCAGTGGGAGGCGAGTCAGACTAAACATAGTACATTCAAAACTGGCGCATTGGACAAACCTGAGCTTGTGGATGAATACGAGTATGTATTTGATGAAAGCCAGACTATCAAGTTTGTCATGGATCGTACCATGGCCGGCGAAGGGCACTTGAGCGCGAAAGATAAATTGATTCAGCAACAAATCGAGGAAGCTGAGGCCCGTGGTGAGTGGTGTTCAGGTGCTTGCCCGATAATTACTCATATTTTCTCCAAAGCCAAATCCATCGACGAGACTCGTAAATCCCTACCTATATATCAATTCCGAGAGGAGATTCTGCAGGCAATCCAAGATCACCAAGTCCTTATTGTCGTCGCTGAAACTGGATCCGGCAAGACGACTCAGCTCCCTCAATACTTGCATGAAGCAGGTTATACTGCTGGTGGCATGAAGGTGGGCTGTACACAACCTCGTCGTGTAGCCGCAATGTCTGTTGCGGCTCGCGTTGCGGAAGAAATGGGCACCAAGGTTGGGTACGAAGTCGGCTACTCCATCCGGTTTGAGGACGCAACAAGCGATAAGACCGTCCTCAAATATATGACTGATGGCATGCTCTTGCGCGAGTTCTTAACGGAGCCTGATTTAGCTGGCTACTCCGCGCTCATCATCGACGAGGCACATGAGCGAACGCTAAGTACAGATATTCTGTTTGCATTGGTTAAGGTGCGCCTTGCAGTCCTAAATATTCATCATACATAGTGACCTCCTGTTCTAGGATATTGCCCGCTTTCGGCCTGAGCTCAAGCTTCTTATCTCTAGCGCGACGATGGATGCCGAGAAATTCAGCGAGTATTTTGATGAAGCGCCCATATTCTACGGTAGGTCCCTGGCTGTACTTGTTTTACTCTCACACACTGAATGAATCGGTTGGTCAGTTCCTGGTCGCCGCTATCCTGTTGATATTCATTACACCCCTCAACCCGAAGCTAATTACCTCCACGCAGCAATCACCACCGTTTTTCAGATCCATACGACGCAGCCAAAAGGTGATGTACTGGTCTTTTTAACTGTACGTTCATCTTCACCCTGACGATAGTTGACTTTACTCACTGCGTTATTCCTTAGGGTCAAGATGAGATCGAAGCAGCGCAGGAGAATCTTACAGAAACTGCGCGGGCTTTGGGCAACAAAATAGCGGAGTTGATTATTTGTCCCATCTACGCAAACTTGCCAAGTGACATGCAGGCCAAGATATTCGAACCAACCCCCGAAGGTTCACGGAAAGTCGTGCTCGCAACGAACATTGCGGAAACCTCAATCACAATCGATGGGGTCGTGTTTGTTATTGATCCGGGTTTTGTCAAACAGAATTCTTACAACCCGAGAACAGGCATGTCTAGCCTTGTCGTTGTTCCTGTACGCCATCTACTCCACGTTTTTCTCCATACCAGTGCTGACCACCTTTCTTTTCCTAGTGTTCCCGTGCTTCTGCCAACCAACGCGCCGGCAGAGCTGGTCGGGTGGGACCTGGAAAAGCATTTCGTTTATACACAAAGTGGGCTTATAATAACGAGTTGGAGGCGAACACCGTCCCAGAAATTCAGCGCACGAATCTTGGCATGGTTGTCTTGGTGCTGAAATCTCTTGGCATCAATGATCTCATTGGTTTCGAATTCATGGATCCACCGCCTGGGGAGACCCTCATGCGTGCGCTCGAGCTACTCTACGCTCTTGGCGCGCTAAATGATCGCGGGGAACTCACGAAACTAGGGCGACGCATGGCCGAGTTCCCAGTGGACCCGATGTTGTCCAAAGCGATCATCGCGAGCGAGAACTATTCTTGCACAGACGAAATTCTCACCATCATTTCGATGCTTTCTGAGTCTGCTTCCCTATTTTATAGGCCAAAGGACAAGAAGCTACATGCAGACCAAGCACGGCAGAACTTTGTCCGAGCTGGTGGAGACCATTTCACGTTGCTCAATGTGTGGGAACAGTGGGCGGATACTAATTATTCGCAGCAATTTTGCTACGAGCAATTTCTGCAGTACAAGAGCTTATGTCGTGCGCGTGACATCCGGGATCAACTTGCGGGTCTTTGTGAACGCGTTGAAGTTGTCGTCGAGAGTAATCCAAATTCAAACGACATTACGCCGATCCAGAAGGCCCTCACTGCCGGTTACTTTTATAACACAGCACAGTTACAGAGGAGCGGGGACTCATATCGGACACTTAAAACGAACCAGACTGTGTATATTCACCCGTCATCGAGCCTATTCCAGCATCAGCCACCAGTGAAGACGGTATTATACTACGAACTGGTCATGACATCCAAGTCGTACCTCAGGCAGGTGATGGAAATTAAGCCGGCATGGTTACTTGAAGGTGCGCTTCCGCATGGATTTCTCGAGAGCATTGGCTGACATGCCTTGCCTCCTCCTCTAGTCGCTCCTCACTACTTCAAACAGGCAGATCTCGAACAGCTGTCGAAGGGAGAAAAGAAAATGCCAAAGGCGGTTGGAGCAGCACCTTCGAATCCCCCATAACATTATCACTGTCTTTAACCTGTATAGTCTTCCATGTACTGACAATGCATGCATTCTCTGGACAAAGGCTTGCAGACATTGGTGGAACCTCATGGAATACGGCGTGCTTCAGAAGCGATCCATAAAATGAATCTTCTGTGAACAAAAAATGCCTTTTGGGGGGGCGAGCATTCCCACGTCTCCTCGACTTCTTTGCAGAACGTTCTCCAATGCATGGCCTTTATGCCCGCCTATAATCCCCATAAGTACGAATTGTTACTACACGCGGTGTTGTATTTGATTGGCTTGTGATGAACAAAGAAGAATGGATAAAATTTTCACCGAGAGTGCTCCCCAAGCGAAGCGGAGCGGAGTGGGACGGAGAGTGGGATAACGTAAGCCAGCGGCAAGGCTAGCGAATCAAGTGGTGCGCATGGCGTGGGCAGAGTGACTACAACCTGATGACACGTAGAACGAAGCCCATGTCAAGGTTCGGCGCCTCGCGCCTATCACGCGTTGTGGCTCCCAATCTGGCACTTACATTCCATTCCAAAAAACATCAAATTGACCCTCGCTCATATCACAAGGAACGGGGGGGAAAAAAAGAAAGAAAAGGAAGCAAGGTTGAATGAGATTCTTTTCGGACAAGAGAACGCCCACGTCTACGCCACTCGCGCCGGAAAAAAACCCTTCTTGAGTGTGTTTGCGTGTCCGCAGAGAATATAGCACTACCATTCCTTTGAAAAAAGGGGCAATAATGCATTAATGGTGACCCTGGAGATGTCAGCAGGCGACCAGATCGGAGAACGGTGAGGGAGGCTCGGTCGCCTCGTGGTTCCCTCAATGCACCGTCAAGTAACAGCACAGTGCAGCAGTACAGAAGCTTGCAGTTCCACCCGTGGTGGAAAGAACTTCAATTCCGGGCTCCGATGCCAGCCCACCACATGAAGTGGACCGGTAAAAAACGCGTATTGCCGAGCGAGGGACGGTATCCAAGAACACCCGAAGACGACAGGAACAGCTGATATAGCTGCGTGACACGTCGTACTAAACATACATTTCTCGCTTCCGCATCTATCGCCTTAACATAAGCTAAGTTTTAATTATCTTGTTACTCGGCTTAACGTGTCATGCAACGGCTGTCACACAACTGACATGGTTATGACAGCTTCGATGATGCTCAACACCACGAATCTGAAATGATGGCTGCAGCTCCAGTACATCAGTTTCGGACCGAACCACGAGACCAATGTAACCGTCAAGAGAGCAGATTGCAACATGATGTTTCAGCGGTACCTTCTGTTACTGTTGTTACTCGTCTCTAGATGGCGAGGCGACGGCCCCTCGGGCCTACCGTACACACGAAGCTTAAATACAAGATGCGTAACGACTGCGGCGTGAGCTCGCTACAGCGATGTTTGAATCCAGGGACACTTTGAAAGGTTCACTACCGATAATGCGTACTGGTGAAATTGGTATTATTGCCTCTCCTTGTCCCTGTTCCATTCGACAAGATCTAGAAACGAGTTAATTTATGAAGTTGGCATGGTCGTAAGGAGTACAGAAAGGGCATATCCTTATGCTCAAGTGACCATTGTCCGATCAGACGCCGCACATACACATGGCGCGCTCATGCTCGGGCAAATGTTTCTATCTACAGTAAGTGCGTTTTCGAATTCGATAGGCAGAACTGAACAACTAGACACCTGGAATGCACAGCACAACCATACCTGCAATCCAAGTAGTGTGGCATCCGATGCCTTCGTGGGGTTGTATTCAAGTATGTCGGATGCTCCATGGAAGCGAGATCGACGCGCCTTTAGTTTATCACCGATACATATTGGACTTTATAAGGCTCAGACGATTTGAATAAACCCTGAGGGTGGACAGTAAGGCATGTACTAGTAGAAGGATGCCGTGAAAGGCTACAAGAGACCCGGGACCAAAGAAGAGGAAGCCAAGATACCCTGTAGCAGATGAATAGAACCCACGCTGTTGTGGGTTGGCCGCCTTACGTAGGGCCGGAGATGGAGAGATTGACCTTAGTGACTTGAGGGGAGAAGTAGCGGTAACCTTTAAGGAAGGCTGAGACCTCATCAGCAGAAATGGGGATAAGTCTACCGGGGGTCACCGTTCTCTGTAGAATTTGACGGTATACCGATTGTGTTAAGAGCTACGGTCCGGTGTGTTTCAAGGAAAGTACAGTTTCACATTGTTGAAGTACGCTGGTCCCCTTTCTTGAGTGAGAGATAGTACCCAATGAAGGTCACGGTCAATAAGCAAGCTGAGTTGTGGCCGCGGGAGCTGAGATACACGTGACATCCTAGAGGTAATACAATTGATGCGGTTAGTACCGAGTTAACCCGGTCGACATCCAATACGACGAGGAGAGTGCTGCTCTGGCTGTCGAACCCTTCCGCACTAGACACTTCTTTTTAATTGAACTGACCCTACGACGTGGTCCCCGCTTTTGCGGGGGAGAGCTATGTCATCAACACGAAAGAAATGGACCGCTGACAGCGTGATAGGTCCGCTGACCCTACCCTGGTCATGCCCCATGCCTTAATTGCTTACCGATGAGCCCTCCCCTCGCAGCTGGCGCAGGCGGCGGCCTCGTCGCTAGTATTGCGACGTGTCCCCTCGACGTTATCAAGACAAAGCTGCAGGCGCAGCGAGCGACGCACGGCCAGGCGGACTATCTCGGCATATCCGGTCTGTACCTCATTTCATTCTATCCATGGCTTCCTGCTGACCATCCGCCTTCCTGATTCGTGTCCGCCCTCCCATGGTATATCTGCGCGTCCTACAGGTACTTTTCGCAGCATCATCCAGCACGATGGTTTTCGAGGGCTTTATCGTGGTCTCGGGCCGACCATCCTCGGCTACCTCCCTACTTGGGCCATCTACTTTGCCGTGTACGACGAAATCAAAACTCGGTTTGGCGAGTTGCCCCTTGGATTGGAGTCGCCATCAGAACGCCTCTATCCAGCACCATCCGCGAAAGGTTATCAGCCTATCGTGCGGGAGCATCCTTGGTCGCTGCACTTACTATCTGCGATGGCCGCAGGGGCGGCGAGCACTGTCTGCACAATTCCGTTCTGGGTCATTAAAACGCGTTTCATGGTACGCGATTGGCATATTTTACACCGCCCTTTTTCTTCTACGTTCCTTTCGTTTCATTCTCTCTCACATATGATTTTTTTGGGTTGCTCCCGATCGGGTTTGGGGGGTTTTGGTCCTATCAGACACAATCACGCGACGAGCCACGGTATCGTCACACGCTAGACGCCGCCATCAGAATCTATCGCAGCGAAGGGATTCGCGCATTTTACCGCGGACTTATACCCAGCTTATTAGGCATCGCCCACGTCGCAGTACAGTTCCCGCTCTACGAACAGCTCAAGATCATTGCGTGTACGCTACATCCCATCACTTTATTTTTTTTTCCTTTTTTTCACTGTGCACGCGACATCTGGGAAACTTACGATTTACGTTATTTTTTCCTCTCCTTCCCCTCCTCCACGTAGATCGCCATAGCTCCGATCGGCCTTTAGCGGTCCATACCATTCTATTCTGTTCCGCGGTCGCAAAGATGACCGCTTCGGTGGCCACATACCCACACGAGGTAGTCCGGACGCGCTTGCAGACACAGCGACGGCTTTTGCTCCCGTCTGGCGCCCCACGCAAACGATCAGGTATCATCCGTACGACGAGAAAGATAATTCATTTTGAGGGGTGGCGAGGGCTCTACAGGGGTCTCTCGGTCAACCTGCTCCGCACCGTGCCCAACAGTGCCGTGACGATGTTGACGTGAGTGCTCGATTCTATAAAAAGTTTTACATGTTCCCCCCATCTCGTTCCATTTGGGGATTTTATCATTCATCAACCCTCCATCCCCCCTCCCCATCATTTAATCAATAACGTTCTTTTTTTTTTTTTATGTTTATATATTAATCCGGATTCGTTTTTCTCATCAACCCTCCATCTTCCCACTCCCCCCCAGATATGAATTATTGATGCGCCAACTTTCGAAACAACATCGGACATAAATATGTCCCCGCACAAAAACGGTCATTTTTCTCCACCACTTCTTCCCCACTTCCCACCCACCCTCCGCGCATGCCATATCTCGGAAGCAATATTTACCTTCAATATCCACAAGGGCTTGCTTGTACTTTATACACCACGCAATTTTTTTTAGAAGAAATCTTTTTTTTTGTTCGCCGAACCGGGTGCAATCAAATCGTAACCATCTTTATTTCTCAGCATGCCATTGCCCTCGGACGGCGATCGGTAGCGGTAGAGAGATTTTTATTTTTGTTTCAATCATCATGGGAATATACTACCAAATACAGGCCAAAAAGTAACATAATGTGTGTGTGAACACGGGCCAAATTCTCCGCTCGGTGACACGGAAGCAGAGATATAAAAAAAAATTTTCGGGGGATGGTTCCATCATGAGTTGAATGTGTAAACTACGTGAAGAAAATCGTACGAGAGACATGGAAGAAAAGAATAAGATATAAAGAAGTGCAAGAAGATAAAGTTGCGGGGGAGGGGAGGGGGAGGAAACATCGAAGAAGCATTCCGAAACCGATCGAAGCGTCAACTAGGCCCTCGAAAACCTGGCCATCCAATCTCAAGAGACGGATTTTTAGTTGGTGATACAACGCGCACCGCCCCGCGGCGGAGGACGTTTTCATTTAAATGCAGTCATGCTTGCAGATGGCCAATGTGCGAGGGCGTCAACACAGCCACCAACCAGCCTGAAGCACGTGGTGGCGTAGCAATGATCGAAATCTCGCTCTTGTGACATGTCGCAGTGCAGTGGATATGCTCTGGGTGCTACCACGTTCAAGACCATAAAAAAGCCTTGACGAAGGAAGGAGCATACGGGTGCCGTGGTGCGAGAAGGAACAAGTGGTGAAAGGGGGGAGGATGCGCACGTAATAAACAATACATTTTAATGAGGGTGCGGCGCTTGCAACCGGCATAACAAGCGAGTTGGGGTATATATGTGTCATGAGGCGTGAGGTAAGACACACCAGCGCAGATCGGGAAACGCGGCCGAGGGGGTAGAAGGCGGGGCGGGACTCGCTTGCGCGGGGGAACTAAACGTGAGCGTATACGGAGGGGAAGGGGTGCGAGGTAGAATAAACTAGAGTACCAAGCTACAAATATAGTCGAAAGCAGCTCTTTGAAACTGAGGGCTGTCCAACAATTAAAGTAAAAGGGTTCTGCCAGTCAAGGAGGACTGCGGGTGTTGGCTCGCTGGGAGTGCGAGAAGGAAAAACGGGTAGAGAGTAAGGTGGTTAATGACCGGATAGTCGAAGGTAGTGCAGATGAGAAATAACGCTGATTGCCGAAGAAAGAGTAGAATATTTGCACAAGCATACAAAAGGTCCTTTATACCCAGAAAGACGGTAAAAACAAACAAACAAACCTGCAGGTGTCATCGAGGCGCATCCTGGGCCTTATCTTCTGTATCGCTAA
>QFDX01000418.1:0-35859 GCA_003315875.1 Lactifluus piperatus | reverse complement strand
TACGACCTGTCGATCACCTCATCATCACCGCTGTATTGAACTACAACTTCCGTTCCTGCATAGGACAATTTTCAATTGACAATTTCCAAAACTCAACGTGACGAGTAGTTAGTAAAGTCCCTTCAGCGTCGCCCGTCACTAATTCAAGCAAGACATCATATGACCAATCATCCGTTCAGTGATCCCCATGGAGCAGCACCCTATACGTTATCAATATATGTTATTGTGAGCCTTTTTTCATAGCTCATCGTGTGGATGCTCCGGTTTCACATCGAGTTCTGAGAGCCATTTGCGGATGATTGCATTAACCTCAGTGGGGCTCTCGAGGTGCATCCAGTGGGCAACGGGGAGTGTCTGTGAGAATGTCACCAACGGATAATGCGTAGGACCGAAAACGTCCTTACGTGGAGGGAGTGATTTGGCAAAAAGTCGAATGAATGAAGCAACTTTGCAGCTAGTTCCATGTTCGCGACAGGGTCCTATCAGAGGTCAGCAAATGGATAGATTCTCCGACATCATTGCGGACATACTTCTGTAGGAAGAATGCTTAGAACGGGCTGAGGAATAGTGTGATTTCCTTGTTCATTAGCAAACTTCCAAGAGGCGAAATGATTCTGTGCAACACAATAAGACAAGACATCGAGAGCCGAAGTATACGGCACACACCTCTTCAGTGTAGAAGGTAAAGGCTGTAACGTTACAGAATGTTCTTTAGCTGTCAATGAACAGTGTAGAGGAGGGGAGACACACTATTTCTGAAGCCGCTTTTTTGATATTGCTCGACCCAATAGTCTTCCTCTTCTTCTGAGAAGAATGGGATCGGCGGGATCTGAGGCCACAGCTCAGCAAGTTATCGCAGGGAACGGATAAGGTGAGAAACAGACCTCCTCCACGCTGTCATATGCACCCGTGTATGTGTCCGGGCTAGCCAGGAAACTTTCAGGTGGCGGGGAGGCAACATCTCGCAGAGTTCCTCGCAACGTGCGCCGGACGTCGCGGTCAAGTTCAGCTGCAGCTACAGAGGTCTGCCTGTCGAAAAACAGCTGGTATGCCAGGCGCGGGTGTGCCGCCACCAGAGTTTCCGTTGGCAAGTATGGCCCTGCTGCGGGGATATACTATTCACATGTTCAGCCCCAAACTGCGAAGCTCGAGGCTGAAAATTTACCGGTATGGTAATGCCTACAACAGCCGTGAAAACGTCGGGTCGCTCGCGTGCGGCTTCATATGCAAGCTGGGCGCCCCAATCATGTCTTACATGCCAATACCGTCAATCAAGTATCTGGGGAAATTACATCTGGTAGGGGTTGCTTACCCGACAACAATCGCATTTTGAATGCCAGCATGCCCCAGAATACACACGAGATCACTAACTAAGTCGGGCATTGGACCGGATGACTTTACATCGCCTGGGTGTGCTGATTCACCAAACCCACGGAGATCCGGTGCAATGATATGATAGTCATCCTAAAGAGGGAAGTGAGATAAGCTCGTGCTTCGCGAACGACGTTGTAGTTTCTTACTTGGAACTCCTGTATTTGATATTTCCAGCTCGCCCATAGACTTGGCCATCCATGTACAAGAAGTAGCGTCTTCTCACCCTTCGGATTGATGTCAACATAGCCTGCGGGCAGATTAAACCTCTTCCGTGTGCTGCAATAGCAAAACAACTCGTACTGAGGTCGATACTGACTTGCCTATTCTCAGCGCGGTTGACTGCAGGGCAAGTGGCAACATTCTTTGAGTATTCACGGGGTTTAAACTTGATAGCTAAACCATCTGATGCTATGGAGATAAAAAAGAGGGCGACAACCTGCAGGACTCGTAGGGAATCGGAGCAGCGCATATTGAAGCTTATTGAAGGCCTATGAGGAAAGTGGAGCTGGAGCCTTGCTCTGCTGCTGGGCGCTACGATCCCGAATCCAGTTCGCTGGAGAACACCTACCTTATGGTCACGGAGCTCAAAATGTCTCCGTGACCGAGAATCATTCTCCGTGACACGAGTTATTCTTCCGTGACCGAGACGTAAATGCTAAACCAGGATCTCACAGATGATAGTGCTCCTTCAAGTTGTAGCTTCATTCTATGCTGGCTCATGCCTTAGTAAAATACCTGATGTTAATTCAATAATGGGCATGTTTATAAGGCGCACCCTTGCTGCGCAGCCTCTGTACAATATCAAGACCAATGCGCAACCTCCTGTTATTACCAAGCGTTCTACTGCTTGTTCTTGGTGCTGACTGTGCCCTTGCGTCTTCGGCACCGTGTACAAGCGACGCTCCGTTTGACCCGCTCGCTTTTCATCAGCAGGTGGCGACTTGCCCTGGTATCAATCGTACCACAAATACGACTGTGGACCTTCAACTTCGTACGTCTGAAAGGTTACATCCAACATCATTGGACTCATTTTCGCCTGACAGACTATGTTGATATTAACTCTCACGCCCATGACACACTCCTGCTCTTACATGGCTGGCCAAGTCTCTGGGCCAGCTGGAAATATCAGATTCAGGAGTTCAAGGTGACTCGGCTGGTCGGGGTTTCAGTCTCTTCTCATCTACATCATGCATTTGCAGGATGATTACCGTTTGATTATTCCTGATATTCGTGGCTTTGGTGCATCGACGTATCCAGGAGACGTCCAATCCTCTGGTTCAATGCCTGATTTGGTTGGGGACATTATGTGTATCCTACAACATGCAAGTGTCTCCCAAGCCGTCGTCATTGGGCAGGTTTCCCCTTTGGCATTGGTGGTATTTGATAGCTAACATTCCTGCGGCCTAGCCACGACTGGGGCTCCCGGCTTGCCTATGAAGCCGCGCGAGAACGCCCCGATGTCCTCACTGCAGTAGTCGGCATCACAGTTCCTTATATGCCCCAAGCGGGGCCATTCACCCCCATATCTTCGCTTGTGCCAATGTTTCCACATCTTGCGTACCAGGTCTACTTCGCTGAACACACGTCGGCTGCCGTGGCAGAACTCGGCGCTGACATCCGTCGCACGTTGCGAGCAACCCTGCGCACCGTTGCGAGCCCGCCGCCTTCGGAGTTTTTGCTGAGCAACACCTCATATCTAGTGGGATGGAAGGATGTCCCCACTGTAAGTCCTCGATTTGGTATGTATACCCCCACCACTGGGCTCAATCCAGACATCGCCATAGATCCCACCAATACCGTTTTTCAGTGACCACGAAGAAGATTATTGGGTTAATCAGTACAGTATCGAAGAGTTCAACTACAGTCAGTATCGCACCCGATATTCTTCCCTGATTTCGTCCGTTCAGCTGAGTAATTTAATTGCAGACATTCTGTTCTATACCAACCCTGTACGCATCCAAAGCACGGTAATCATTTCATAACGGTTGACGCGGATCGCAGAACAATTTGAGATCATATAATTTTGCGCATAGCCAAGGCAATGCAACAATTCCTCAACCAGTCTTGAGCATTCTCCCTACTCAGGTATGTCTTGCGCAGCGCGCTGTTGCAGCTCCACCAAGATGATTACTGTATCACAATTTTGATAGGATCCTGTATGTGACTGGGTGCTCGCTGCGAAGCTATTACGTTCCGCCGACTTCTTGCCAAGCCTCACGCAGATCGTGCGTATCTTGTGCCTCATTGTCTCCAGTGACTGAAGTTATCATCCAGACCTTACCTGGTGCGCACTGGGTCCAGCTTGAGTATCCAGACCAGGTTAATGCCCTTATTCGCAAATTTCTATCGACTCTGGGAAAGTCATACTTGGATGATACGGTTTTGTCTCTTTAATGCTTTGACCAAGAAGGTTCTTACTTTGCAGTGACACTTAAGAATACTGATTGTACGTTTAGACTTGGCGTGGGTCCTAGTGTCGGGTGAGACACGCTTTACGCATGGGCCTCTGTATCTTTGGCCCATATTTACTACCTTGCCACTTATTGTCCTTCTGCTTTGCCCTTGTTCCTACTGCTTCATTCGTTCTTTATGGTATGAATTATAGTCATGTTGTTCTCGAAATATTCTGCCGTCTTTCTGAGTCCATGATACGTGAGTTCTGAGGTTATTAATAAGTAAGATTTTACGCACAGGTATCATGGTAAAAGGTCAGCACATGAAGGACTGGTAGTGGCATGTCATTGTACCTTTCATTGAGTGATAGCAGTGAAAGGGGTATATAGTATGTGTGCGTACTAAGTACTAAGTAATTACAACGCATGATGTGTTCATGCAGTTCAAGAGACAGTGGCTCTTGTCACATGCTTATAATTAATTATTCCGCATTTCCCACATTTTAGCTGAGTATGAAAAATAATATATTTCTAAGTCGAGTTGCTGCTCGTTGGCTCCTTCCTCACATGGGGCGTGACAGGAACGCTGAATTTACCACAAGCGCGACGCGGCACGCGGTCACGCGTTCTGACTTCAAGTTCACTTGTAATCGATCGTGCTACTACTAGAGTATGGCCCCGCTAACGAAGCAAAGCACGAAGGCCAGTGTCGATTCAAATCAACAGAACATTCTGTCCTTCTTTGGTTCTAGTAGTAAGGGCCGGAGCGTAGGTACATCGCAGAAGGTCCGTGCCGCAACTCGTTCAGAGTGCATGGGATATGAGTTTGAATAGAAATCTAACACCTCGGTGGTTTCTCAGAAGCAGCCGATTGAAATCAGTACGTTCCTAATGTTATGTATCTTGCTATATCGCCTCACCATCTTACAGGCGAAGATGAGGCGTGTGTATCGACCAGGTTATGTTGTTCGAGCACCAGTTGACGCTTAACAGGCCACCCTCACCTTCGAAGAAGCCCGCCCGGTGAGGCTGGATCCTATTTACCCCGTAGCGTCTTAACCTTATAAGCCTTATAAGTAGTGCACCTGAGAGTGTAAAACGGGATAAACTAGCCCCACCCAACCCTACGTTGAAGCGCAAATCCAACAGAGTATTGCTTTCGAGCGATGATGACGAAGACGTCCAACAAGCCCCCTCTCCACCCAAGAAGAAACAAGCCGTGGCTTCTACGTCAACTGCATCGCGCGGGCAAGCATCCAAGCCGCGCCCAACGCAGACATCCCCCGCGAAAAGGCAGCCAAAGAGGAGGAAACCGGAGAGCGATTATGAAGAAAGCTCAGCAGAGGATGAAATAGGGGGTGGCGACCCCGACTTCATGGACGTTGACGAAGACGTTAAGAAGACACCTGCTAAAGAGAAGTCACCTGCTAAAGTCAAGGCAAGGGTGAATACTGTAGAGGTAAAATCAAAAGGGAGCCCAGTCAGGATAAAAAGTGAAGATCAGGACAGTAAGCCAAAACCGAAAGTCAAGTATGCTACCTTTCTGAGGGTTGAGCCGCACACGCTGAATGAATGGGCTGTCTTAGCTGGGCAGCAGCCAAAGCTGCGAGAATAGCGGGTCCAACCAATCCTGGTTCGAAAGCTGTCCCTCCTGCGGCTGCACCTGACTGTCTAGCTGGGCTGTCCTTCGTCTTCACGGGCGAACTGTCCAGCTTTTCGCGCGAAGATGCTATCGACATCGCCAAGCGATTTTGCGGGTCTGTACACCCTTATGTGTTGTACCCTACACTCACGCTGTCTCAGCCGGGTGGTCGGCCAGCCTTCCTCTAAAACCGACTACGTCATCCTTGGTGATAACGCTGGCCCAAGTAAACTTGCCGCGATAAAGAAACACAACCTCAAAACTTTGTCCGAGGACGAATTTCTCAATCTAATCGCTACGCGTAAAGGGCCAGGGGATGGCAAAGGCCTAAGCGAAAAGGAAAAGAAGAAAAAGGCGAAGGAGGAGAAGACGATTCGAGATAATGCGAAGGAAATGGAAGCACGCGAGAAGGCTGCCAAGGCAGCAGGATCTAGTGTGGCTCGAGGGTGCGCAAAATGCTCTGCCTGGGCATCAAATTTATGAAACTGAGAGGGTAACAGCGCAAAACCAATAGACCCCAAGACACAGCTCTGGACCGATCGATATGCGCCGCAGACCCTCAAAGAGATTTGCGGTAACAAGGGTCAAGTTGAGAAACTCCAGCAATGGCTTAACGACTGGTGCAATTCCTCTCCCCACTCATTGCACTACGGGCTCTTCAACTCACGATGTTCTCTAGGTCAAACAGTTTGAAAGCCAACTTCAAGAAGCCAGGACAAAATGGGATGAATAACTTCCGCGGTGTAATGATCTCGGGCCCACCAGGCATTGGCAAGACCACCAGTGCGCATCTGTGTGCAAAGCTCGCTGGCTTCACGCCCATAGAGCTCAATGCAAGTGACGCCCGCAGCAAAAAGCTCGTCGAAGTGAGTTTTCCTTGCTCTTCGAGGGGACACAGTCGAGCTATATAGCACAGAGCAGCACAAACATTCATAATACGTCCCTGGACGGGTGGATGGGTGGTGGCGAGGTAGGAGACTCCTTATCGTCGGGCTAGGCCACTTTTGTAACGACATCCACCACTTCACAGCGCACAAACGCAGCAGGGATCACCATAACAGACAAGTCATGTTTAATAATGGATGAAGTTGATGGCATGTCTGCAGGCGATAGAGGTGGCATCGGTGCACTGGCGGCTCTGATTCGCAAGACCAAGGTAAGATTCCTCCGAACCGAAGAGGGTTTTTTTCATTGAAGAACTCTTAGGTTCCTATCATATGTATTGCCAATGACCGTAGTGCTCCCAAGATGAAACCTCTTGTCAACGGTACTTTCAATCTACTATTCCGCAAGTGAGTGTCAGCGTGTGGCTTTGAATGTTCTGACTGAGATGTCTCCCTCAGACCTGACGCCAAGCAGATTCGCTCGAGAATCATGACGATCATTTTTAAAGAGAAGATGAACATCCCAGCGAACGTTGTTGATGAACTTATCACAGGTGTGGGGTCAGACGTACGCCAAGTGCTCAATATGTTGTCAACGTGGAAACTACACAACGATACCATGGACTACGAAGAAGGAAAGCTGCTGTACGACCGATTTTTTTTTGCGTTTTTGGGGTTCTCTTACGTGTTTGCAGTGCGAAGGCCAACGAGAAGTATACAGTGTTTACGCCATTCAACGTTGTACAGAAAATTCTAGGGCCATATATGTTCTCGGCAACGTCGCGTGATACGTTGAATGACAAGATTGAGCTGTATTTTCATGATTACTCTTTCGTCCCGTTGTTCATCCAGGTGGGTTCTGTGATACTTTTGGCGCCCCAGATACTCACGAGGAAGTTTGCACCACAGGAGAACTATTTGAAAACGAATCCATCGCGCGTGCGCGACATGAATGGTCACAGGAAGGACCTGAAACAGTTGAAACTTATGGAAAGGGCAGCAGAATCAATATCTGACGGTGACCTTGTCGACTCTCTCATTCACGGGTAGCTATCCTTGTCTTCCTGTCGCTTTCTGTCGTTTTCATTCGGCTTCGCAGCTCCGAGCAACACTGGTCATTGATGCCGACTCATGCAGTTCTGTCGACTGTTCGCCCTTCGTCGTTCCTTTATGGACCAGGAAGCGGTTACGGTGGCCCAAACGCCATGACATTCCCCCAGTACGTTTTAAACACAACGACAGTGCATACGTGTTTACCAAGAACCGCGGCAGGTGGCTTGGACAAAACTCCAAGCAGAATAAGCTTAGTCGGGCTCTGGGAGACGTGCAAATTCGCATGCGGCTCAAGGTCTCCGGTGACAAATCTGAAATCCGATTATCTTACCTGCCGGCGATGTTTCCTCTTATCGTCAGGCCTCTCATGGATCAGGGCTCTGTACGTCTCTCTCTCTGATTTGTCTATTTGCAACTAATGGAGAATGACACCCAGAGTGCTGTGGATGATGTTATCACAAGCATGGATGACTATTATATCTCTCGCGAGGACTGGGATACCGTTGTCGAGCTAGGACTGGGAGAGCAGAAGGATGTGATTGTACTCAAGAACATAGCTACCGCCACCAAAACAGCGCTCACCAAGAAATACAATGCGCGCGATCACCCAATCCCGTTCCACAAGGCACAGGATTTAGGAAAAGTGCCGAAGAAACTTGCTGGCGGACCAGCGCCAGATCTTGAAGAAGCATTCGATGTGAGCCATTGTAGTGATATCTTGTCATTGCGCTAATCTTGCCTTTACTAGGTGGACGATGTTGTCGAGGATATAGATGACGAAAAGAAGAACGATGATCCGGACGACCTCAAGCACGACAGTCTAATTCAAGAGGCGAGAGGGAAGAAAGCAGCGGCTGTGAAAGGAAAGAGCACTACAAAAGGCAAGAGATGATAATGGATCTCTTCTGAATACTTGCATAGATACCTCATCGCTGTTTTCACACGTAATTCTTATTTATATGGCCATCAATCGGGGGCAATAGCCTAATTATTGGGTACTATGTTGCACGCCATCGATATATGAAGGCATATCACGTACATATGATGCACGTACTTTGGTTCTTGTATATCTGGGCACATGCCTACGTATCCTCTAAAGAGGTTGACTAGATCTTGGTGTTGTCCTTGGCATTCCATTATCATATCCCTCGGCCGTAGTTCCTACTGGCACCATTTTCTCAACTACAGTAGTGTGCCTAAACGCTGAACCTATTGTATCTCCCACACTTTCCAGGGTAACCTGTCAGATCTGTCTCGGTTGAGACGTCCTGTGGCGGCGCAAACGGGCTGCGGCAGATGGGTCGCGGACTACAGACCCCAGGCTCCGCGATACGACTGACGTAGCGCCAGCGTGTTTGACTATGGGTGGGCTAGGGTTATTGGACTGGCACCTGCAGTTCGTCAGGCGTCCGGCCACGTCAGGCGCGACACTGTCTCGAAATTAGTTATCGCAGAAATTTCATGAAGTGGCCTATATCTGAATGACCGAGCGCGAGCGTGCCAGTGCGTGTTCATCATGGAAAGTGAACTAATGGCCATGATATTGTGTATTGCCAGTGAGTGGCAGTTGTATCATCTGATACTTCCCGAAATCTATGCGGTGTCATCGCGATGT
The DNA here is from genome assembly GCA_003315875.1 of Lactifluus piperatus. Taxonomy (NCBI): domain Eukaryota; kingdom Fungi; phylum Basidiomycota; class Agaricomycetes; order Russulales; family Russulaceae; genus Lactifluus; species Lactifluus piperatus. The sequence goes on along the minus strand of QFDX01000418.1, from coordinate 26,898 downwards.
ATGATATGACCGCTGAGTTTCTCCCTGAAGCTGAAGCCTCACCAGGCCTCACCCATTTGCCACCTACGGCCATTAACTTGAACGTGGCTTGGTTATCACAGTACAGCATCATTGGTTGGATCATCAAAGGGAACAGCTCATGGGGGAGCTTTTAGGCCATAAGGCTTCCTTTGATGCATGGGTTGTGGCAACATATTCCGCCTCGGTGGTAGACGATGTGACAAGCTCCTGCTTCCAGGAGCTCCAGGTTGTCTACCACCAAGGCAGAATACGTGGCCGCGACGCATGCATCGAAGGATGCCTTATGGCTTAGGAAGCTCCGAGCTGTTCCCTTCGATGATGCAATCAACAACACTGTACTGTGATAATAAAGCCGCGCTCTACGTTCATCGAGGACAAGCCCCGCCGAGGGCTCCAAAAATTCGGCTTCGAGTTGAGTGTTAACTTGCCTCGGGCTGGCCAGAACGCCCTCACACCCCCTCACGTGCGACAAGGCGGCGCCAGTCGTCTTTCGAAAGCTGCCCTTGAGTTAGGGGTTTTTTTTTCGAATCGAGATGCTTGAAAACCACCAGCATGGCCTTTAGGGGTACTATCGTATTATTATAAACGTGTACATACACTTCAACAAATAGGGGAAATCGGTGGCGAAGTTCTTAGCCGATACAAATCGTAATCTACGTGAGCGGCCGGACTTCACCTGTTCGGGGGATGACTGAGATTCTAGATCCAAAGAAGGGGCACAGTTCGAAAGAAGCGCATAGAATACATATAACTTTGGTAGAATAAGGATCATGAATTGTAGATGACTGGTGAAACCGGCATTTCGTCCTCAAAACCTGCTCGGACCTCGTCTACAAAACTTCGCAAGACTTTGCCAAGTTCATGAATCAAGTTGTTTCTGTCCCAGTCCGACCTGTGAGCCCAGACGCGCTCGAGACAGGATGCACGTAGGTGTTCCAGTTGCTCCACGTTGAACAATTCCGTCATATTACGAAGATCATCCCGTAGGCTTGCGAGCGCGTCCTGATTCAAATGGAAATCGGGAAGGGGGGTAGGTTCGCGGTCTACTTCTATCGGTTCGCATTCTGGTTCGGGATCCGGCACCGGCGGAGCGGTAGCTGATGATTCGACAGGGATAGGAGTACCTGGGGTGAGAGATTCGTCGGCATTCATAATGGCTGGCTGCGGGGTTAACTGCAATTGGGAACTCGATGCTTGTTCGGCTGGGGGTGGGCTAGGAGAACGTGGAAGGGGGGGCGGATCCTCTGTCGGGGGATCAGGAGGTTGACCGACGGGGGTACTCGAGGGGGAGAAGAAACGGTGATAAGGTGATTGGTCAAGATGTGGAGGGACGGGGTTCAGAAGGGAAGGATCAAATCCTCCGCCCATTGCAGATAGTGGTATGTCTGGCAACAAGCCACCATCGCCGTTAGGATTAAGAGAATTGGCATCTGTAGGTGGACAGGAAAGGTAAACGGACGCTTGCTGGCTGCAGGGCTCCGCCATGGCCACGTCCTCTTCGCTGTTTACCCTCGAGCGCTTGGCATCGCGGCCATCACTGATTTCATCACCAGATGCCTGAGAGCCGCCACTCAGCCCAGTTGACCTCTGTCGCTTCAACCTTGCTGTGCGCTCAAGCCTCGTCACGTCTGTGATAGCGATCTCGGGCTCTTGTCCATTGTGCCGTGCGCTTCGGCGCGTGCCAGGAGCATATGTCTCGTTCACCGCATCGGCCGCCTGGACACCCTGCTCCTTCGCTTTCGCTTTTTCCTTTTTCCGCTCGGCGCGGCGCTGACGTTCGCGCACAGCCATGCGCTCACATTCAGTGCGAAACTGCAGGTCGAAGTCTTGAACAGAGACCTCGGTTGCTGTATACATAGCTTGCGCGCGATGCAAGCGTTCCAAGTCCTCGATCTGGCACACAACTGCGTTATGTACCATCTTCCCGACATCTTTAAGAAAGTCTTGTGGGGTTAGATATCGGTTCTTGTGCAATTCTACGTGCATTCGTTCAAGGTCCATATCATACAAATGGGGCACTTGAGGTTGTACTTCGGCGGTAGGAGCCGAGTTGGGTATGGACTGCCCGGCGGTAGACGCTGTGACATGAGTTATAACGTCGGTAGGTTCAACAACCTCGAGCACGCCATTGGAGCCCTGATGAACGTCAACTGTTGTCGTAATTGGGTTGACAGGTTGTGATTGGGGCTGCTGTTCGGCGACTTGCTCGGCTGCTGGGAAACGGTACTCCTCCTGGTAGAATTTTTTTTTAGTTACTGGCGATGCAAAAGTCAACGACGACTCACAGTTGCTGGTTTGGTGAAGCGTTTGAACTTGCGTTTGAGTTCGGTCAGGATAGACCCTAACCGATATCTCAAAAGCGTGATTAATCGATGATCGTTCTCTTGCTGCGTTGCAAGTTCTGCCGCAGTTGGCTGTCTCGGTTCAAGAGGTGGGGCGACCGGGAGCTCTTCAAGTACGCGCCGCTTACGCTTCATGCCATCTGGAAACTGGTTCGGCGGCAGCTGAACATCCTTGAGCAAACCTTCGAAAAATGTTTCACGCTGAGCTGCGCCAGGTCCGGTGACCTCAACACGATTCTCTCGAGTAAGACCAAACCACGCTCGGACATCTCGTGGGAGATTCATATAAGATCCGTCCACGACAGCGAGGAGAAGGATGGGGTCAGTGGGGGCTAGTGTGCCTAGCATGGCATGAAGGGTGCTGCGGCATGTCTCTGACACTGTAGAGCACCAGCCTAGGAGGGAAGGGATGTAGATGATAGACGGTTGATGTCGCTTTGCCTCCACGAAAAGCTGGACTATAGCTGCCTCGCTCGTCTAACGTGGGAGTAAGAGGAAATAATCAGGGCGAGTGTGAAGAGATACGACTAGTAGACAAACCCTTGTTGAATCGGACAAAAGGGTCCCTACATCCAAACTCTGTACATGGTAGCCTTCTAGGTGATGCAGAGTCGCCATGCCGATATAGTTCTGGCCCATACCCATGGGTCCGTGAAGAACTACTCTTGGTCGATAGACTCGTAAGGTTTCCATGGCTAATCGTCCTATATAGTCAGTCATCTAAGGATAACTATTGGAAACGACTTGCATTGCAGCATGAGCTCGCGTTCCAGACCCCCTTCTTGGCCGTCCTCCCATTCGGCCTCCTCAAGGGCGGTACGTTTCTTGCCAATGGGCAGTACTTTATCAATTACAGCCTTGACCTTCTCCAAAGTTTCAGACAGTAACGGAACAAGCTGCGTCGGCAGTGGGGAAGCAACAGATGCCGATGAACGCGCCGAGGAGGGTACAAGCTCTAAACGCATTGCCTCGTTCATCAGCAGAAGGTCAGGTCTTAGAAGGACACCTTACTTTTCACGGAGATCATAAAGTCCCGTAATTCAACATCAATGGTCTCTGGCTTAAGTAGTAGGCGGTCGTTCGATCTATATATTTGGGGATATCGCCGCTGCACTGCGTTCAACGCTGCCTCTGTGCAGAGAGCCTGGTAGTTGGGAGTATGGGGGAAAAGGACGTCAACAATTGGTTTAGGTGCATTAATGTGTCGCGAAGTACCCGTAAGTCAGCGCCTGCGTAGCCTTTTGTGAGCTTCGCCAGACCGGCAACTTGGTCTTCACCCTTCTCGCCTTCCCACCCAGCCCACTTCTTCGTCATGACTCTCAGAATTTTCTTCCGGGCCTCGAATGATGGTAATGGGAAATAGAACTCCCTGTCGAACCGCCCCGGCCTTCTCAGTGCCGGATCCACTGCGTCCGGCCTGTTCGTTGCCCCGATGACGACAACCTGCCCGCGACCGTCCATGCCATCCATTAGTGCGAGTAAGGTGGATACTATTGAAGCATGTATTTGGTCCTGCTTCGATGAACGGACAGGAGCGAGCCCGTCGATTTCGTCAAAGAAGATGATACTGGGTTGACAGTTACGTGCTTCCTCAAACAGAAGGCGGAGCTGGCGCTCTGCTTCACCAACCCATTTCGAAAGAACATCTGCGCCTTTACGCATGAAGAACGCTAGGGAGATGTCAGCGCGTGCAGGAGGGAATGGGAGACGTGCCTACAGATCCCTTTGCCGTTGGAGCGACAACTTGCAGCCAGGGCACGGGCAAGCAAGGTCTTGCCAGTGCCTGGAGGGCCATGGAATAGGACCCCCCGGGGTGGTGTAAGACCGAATCTTTGGAAAACCTCCGGATAAAGCAATGGTAGGAGAGTCATTTCCTTCAACGAGTTGATATCTAATAGACTTTCAGAAAACAACTATGAAAGGTATGTGAAAAGACAAACGATCATCCAACCCGCCAACTTCATCAAAAGTTACATTCTGATTTACCCCAAGTGGATCGGCATCTGCTAAAGCTGTCCAGGGGTAGGTAAAACATTCGTCACGCGTCGCGCAAGGCTTACCAGCATCGCCGACCTTGCCAAAGTTAGCTGGTGTTCCAGCTGCGGCAGCCAAATCTCCTGGCAGGATGCCACTGAGACCACCCGTAAATGCGGCGTTTCCAAAACCTTTTCGCGGTGCTCGTGGTGCGTCAGAGTCCTACATGACTTGAGTGACTTTCACAACGACAGTACAAAACGAGTGCATCATACCGAATCCTCCCCGGGGAGACCCAAAAATCTGCTTAGCTCTGCACCACTGACGCTCCAACCCGGGGCTTTCTTGGCACCACTGCGGTTCCAATTGCTTCGCCCGCCCCCATGTCTGCCTGAAGTGGGCTTTGGCGGTGCGAACGGTATCTCCTCCAGAGGCGGCGGGATGGCGTAGTTCACTTTGGCACGCTGGCGCAACGCGTAGGGCTTCCCGTCGTTCGGTAGCACCTCATCCTCTCCTTCACCGTTGACCTCGACATCGCCTTCCGCATCTGCATCCTCGTCATCGTTGACGACAAGGTCAGACGAAGCCTCTGGCACAGCATCTTCTATCGAGTCATCCGCAGATTCGTTCCCTTGTTCAGCATCAACATAATTATCAGCATCCTCCTCCTCGCGGGTGCTCCGGCGAGATCGTAAACCAGGTCGTCCGTTGTCGCGTGTCTGTATCCGAGACGATGATGGTGTAGACGTCCCACGGCGGAGTCGGCGGTTTGGCGAGCTCTTGGTAGGATCAGGTTTCTTGCTTTGACTGCGTGTAGAATAGCGGCGCCCGCCAGAGTCTCCTTCGTCACTACTGAAAACTACGGGATTAGGTCTGGAGCGAAGTCTCCTTGCAGCCGGACGAGGTGCTTCCTCCTCGTCAAAGTCTGCCGCATTGGGTATGTGCCGCTCGTCATCGTAGCCCGCAGTCGCGAGGGGATCGGCTTCGCTGTCTGACTCCTTATATGTTGCAATGGCGACACGTCTACCCCGCATAGACCTTCCATAAACCTTCGGGGGCTGGGGATCCTCATCTTCGCCTTCCGCATCCTCTTCATGTGTGCCATCAAGGTCCATAGACGCATTGCTTTCATGATATTCTGAGCCGGAGGCTAAGCTGTGTACTGATCCAATGCTATTTCTGTTGCGGAGTTGCATGGAAGAGGGGATCTTGATCGTAAAAAGTGTAGTGGGTTGAACTGGGAAATTGAAACCACCCACGGTGTGAGGCTGTGAAGTTGCAGATGGCTGTAGAGAATAACTCTCAGGATGGTCTCCTTGCATCGATTCTGGAACTCCAAGTCTAATAAACTTGGGTATTCCAGAGGAAGAGCTACGTCGGGAGGACTGGATGAAATGAGGGACAGAAAATGAAGAGAAATCGAATCGAAACGACAAGTTGTGACGCAACAACACATGGGTCACGCGTCAGTCACGCAATGTCACGATGTTTCACTACCGACGTATCACCTCCTCATCGACGTACCGTTCAACCTTATAACCCCCGTTGGAATAATTTTTGTCAAACGGACCGGGATCAAGTAAGGGTTATTGTTTCCATCACCTTTTCACATTAAAACGAGAAAACGGGAAAGGTATCTGCGAGTGCTCGACAGCGGGGAAGAAGGTAGTTTTCGGGAGAATACGCAGTGCTAATACCAATGAACATGGTGGAGAGCCAGAGAAAGAGGAGCCGTTTTTCCAGCCATATTTCTTCGTCGTAACCTGCCCCTCAGCCATCCACTTGCACGCCTTGCGGCCGTTGCCGGTCCACCGTGACAAGATCACGAGACCGTGATATTAATTGCATCATCGCGTCGCCAATCAGAGGGCTTTCGAACCCATCAAACTGCACTGCACGACTCTGAGGGGATACGGTACCTTAATAAATTTCATTGCCACCGATATGTCGATTCAATGTTGAGAGGTGACGCTGCGATCTAGTGAATTGTGTTATCCATTGTATGTTACCTTTCATGGTCACCCTCGCATGTCACGCGCGGCAATCCTGAGTCGCTTGTCACCCCTACCACTTGGGGTTAGAGTACACTTGTCAAGTCTCGCGTATGCACGCACGACTACACCATGATGTGCTCTCCCGGTCGCTCAATACCTAGCACAAGGTACGCGGTGTGATCGTGAATCTTCCTACTGTACTATCTAGTAACTGAACCCAACACTGTACGTTTGTAGCTTCGCCCAGATCTACGACACCCTTCCCCCAGATGCACAACGCATGCTGGTGGAGACTCATCTTGTACCGCTGCTAGATGACTTGCCTGATTCCGTCGCCACCAAAGTCCTTTGCAGCGCAAAGGAAATACAGATGCGTCTTATGGCGATACCCAAGCTCGATTATTATGCCAAGCGTACCGAGCTCGAAGGACTTCTTAACGAGATAGAGCGGGACCAGAAACGATCTCTATACATCAAAGAACGTTCCTCACGCGAACAATTACTCGAAGAGACCATGGATAGCCTATCGGCTTGGATAAACGACATCTGGTCGGTCATTTTCGAGTATCAGACGAATTTTCGCCTCGCACATCAGTGCCTCATACTCGCAGCGGAAATGCTTCGCCGGATGTTTGCTCCAAACGGAGGGTGCGTGTTGCTCTCTCTACCTTCGAGCCTTGCTAAAGAGTGTGCTAGATGTAACTGCGCTTTCCTAAACTTGCGATTTCTCACGAGCATCAAACGTCATAAGACTGGAAAAGTCGCCAAAACTTTCCATTTCAATGGCGTTCCTAACTTTGAACGTGTTCTGCTTTGGACATGGCGCGATCTATTTGTTTCTATGCTTGCGAGCGTTCCAGGACAGAGACACGCCATCCCTGATATGCTGCAGGATATTCAAGCTGTCTTGAGTTGGGAATCTCTCCCAAGAATGTTAGTTGGAGGCAGAACAAGTCAGTCGACTCCATTTCATTCTACATACCATCTCTGATTATTTTGGAGATATGGTTGATGGTATCCGTGAACCCGACGACTCGCAGGAAGACCTGGATTCCGAGATGTATGATACAGAGTCAGAAGAAGAATTCCTCACGGAAAACGAAGATGACGAAGATGGAACAGAGGATTACCGGAGCTTGTCCCCCTTTCATGCTGATCACTGGCCCAAATCGACCAACTTCCCCATCGATGCTGTCCGCGATCTGGTCCAACAGTCTCTCGTCTCCCACTTTCATATTTCACCTTCGCTTGAGCTATACACAAGCATTAAGAACATCAGCACGGACATGCAAACTGTTCAACGCTCGCTTCTCGAGACCATGGAGTCCAACGCCTGTTGGAGTTCTGACAACTTTGCCGCGGCACTCAAAATCTTTGCAGACGAAGACTCCGCCGAAGTCATCTGGAGACTCCATACACGCGGCGCCCATCTTCTCCGACCACGCGACGCAACTAACTATCAGGCTGCCGTTGTCTGTCTCGCGAGCGAGCCCACCTATAGATCCCGTGCCCAACAGATCTGTCAAGACCAGCTCATCGCTATTGCGCGCGAGTTTCGCGCAGAGCTGTGCCAGCCCTTTTCACGGCTATACGATTCCGCTCGCGTGTCTGAGCTCGTGACTCTCCTTAAGCAGAACCGCATCTCCCGCAAGGGTAACGTTGAGAGCTGGGTCACGGCCATTTCGACACCAGATGCGAACAACCAGGGCCACCCGAACGCCATGGCTTTCGCAGCGATGATGATGGGTCTACCTGTGCCCGTCATTGGCGGTGAGTTGGGTGGCGTAGAGGACTTTAATGGGCTCGATCTCGGTAAGGAGAGGGATCCGGACCTAGAGGACTTGCGCGATGAGTTTCGACCGCAATTCAAGAGCCGATTCCAAGGCTGGCTCGGGGCGACGCTCCTTATTGGCAAAGCTGTTGCTGATCAGGTCTTCAGTGCCGTGTGTACGGAGTTGTTGACGATGATGCCGTTTCTTCGTGGGTCGGATATCGTCAACGAGATGCTCGATCGGTAAGTCTCCCCTTATTTTTCCCCATCCTCCCTCTTCCCCGCGCGTGTTTCCACCTAGGACCAATTCAAAACTTTTCTTTTCCTTTTTTTTCATCCTTGTGGAATTTTTTTTCCAAAGGATGTCAGATAAGCCGAGCAAATATCACATCTGTGACGGACTCGAAACGATCCACTCCTTTGTGGGGACGGAGATTTGTAAAGAAGAATCTCAGATGAAAAAGCGGAAGCGTAGGGAGGCGCGAGCCAAGCATAAAGCAACGAGGCAAAACGCGCAAGCATCAGGATCGACTGAGAACACACAAACACGGAGTTCGACATCGCGGACATCTGCGTCGTGTGCCAATCCAGGACCGTCGATGTCTGTACACCAACCGTTCGCGGATCTCGACAGCGTCGACTGAACCGTGCCTCCCCCCTCCCCCCTCTATATCTTCCCTGATTGTTCTCGTCAACCTCTCAGCAGCCCTCAATACGTTGTATGAATACAATTGTCTCAGACATTCGTTGTCCCATTGCATATAGCCTTATCCCACGTTCCCAGTAATATACACAGTTAAAACGATTCCTCCATTACATATCACATAGATCCCGTCATTCATCGAGATGCATCGACGTACGCACACTGCTCCCATTTCATAACCTCGCCACGATCAGTGACACCCTGTACATAAAATCGCGTCTCCTTCATGTTCTTGATAATGTCGGGCAGCACCGCCCAGTCTACATAAAAGCGATTTGCGCGTCCATCGAGACCAGTGGTGCCTATGAACGTTGCTTTGGTCGGACCATCAAGCGCCGCGCCCACATATATGTTGAAATACGCGCACAACGGAAACCAGTGGTCCGTGTTGTCGAGAATCCATAACGGCGTTGGATCATCGGGTGCGGGGTTGACGGCGGGGAGGGAAATGGGCGGGAAAGTAGCACCGATTTCCCACGTTAGAACCCCGGACTCGTGGTCCTCTGCGGGCTGGAAGTCCGCCCACATGATGCGGGGAGAGGCCACGGAAAGATGGGGGTTAGGCGGCGGTGCTGCCAGATTGACAGCGAGCTGGCCGAGGAGAATGGAGAATTGGAGTGTCTCCGACGGATCCTCGGTCGCGAATCCCACCGCCAGACCGATGGTAACGAGCGCATCCCTTTGGTTTTCGGGATGCATGAATGTAAACGTCTGACGGGTCCAACCGCCCGGAAGATCTTCCGCCGCAGATATGGCTGAAACTTCCAACGTGGACCCAGGACACTTAATGGTAAGTCCAACGTCGATATCAACCGGAGGCTCTCCCACAGGCAGAGCCTTGAATATGACGCGCGCGGTGTACAGGAGAAGCGGAGTGACGCTGAGCGACTGTATAGGCAGCCACACACAACGGAAAAATGCATCTTCCTCATCAGAGCCTTTCACACTGAAGGTAACACGTAGGGAATTTCCACCCAACCACGCATCATCGAAGTAGAGAGTAGTAGATGCATCCGGAACAACTTCAGTGGTTTTTTCCCTGTCCTCCCACTGCAAGGCTGGTCTTGGCCAAAGTCTGTCACCAAGCGTACTCTGCTTATCGATATCGGTCCAGCCGGCCTCGGTAGGGGCCATCACTTTCGTACCATTGACGAACCATGCAAACCCAACGCCTGGAGAAAATGAAGTACAGAACGGGACAAGAGCAGGGTCTGGTGGCGGATGAGTGGCAAAGAAGTCGCTGAAAGGACGGAAGGGTTCGTGTTGGCAGACAGGCTCCCCTTCACGGGGCTCCGGCATTGGTGGTACAGGGACATGTTCATCAGGGTCGGCAGGGCCAATCCACAGCCAGCGCTCGGCCTTCCACCACGAGTCCCAGCTAAAGCCCGGTTTGTTCTGCATCGATTCCCAGGTCCAACCTGGAGCAAATATTGCGACGCTTAACCCCAACGAGAGAGGGTCTATGTGTTCAAGCGCGCGGTATGAGCCAAAGCCCCCACCACCATGAGTACCACGCCCCCAAACATCGATGCCGATATGAATGTCTTGTAAAGGCCTCGGTGAACAGAGGTGGGACGGCGTGGATACCAATGATGGGTCAAGGCTCCGAAAATACTGCACGTTGAGTGGCGGGTACGTAAGAGGCCACTTAAGGGAGGACAGTTGAGCACACAGTTATTCTCCAGCAAGATTTGAGCTCACCGAATAATTGGAGAAAAACCCGGTAGATGGCAAAAAGAAGGGCAAGTTGTAGCAGTCCAAACGGTCTTGCCATCGGACCTGGCCGGTGATGACGACACTATCGTACCTGGGAATGATGTGAGATATGGAGTCAATAGCACGGTACACATATTATTATTCACCAAATGGCCTCGGCATGAGGTCCGACCTTGGCTTTAAGTTCCGCTCGGAGAAGAGAAACCCATGCGGTGAGTGCACGAGCCTGGCCAATACCACCATCGGCCCGAAGATGCCATTCGAAATTTAATAAGTAGCCATCGAACCCGCGCTGGTGCGCTATATATGCCAGCAAGCGGGCATAATGAGGCGAGACGGGCACTGCAGATGTCTGAATAGAAGGTGGAACTGCAGGCCCAGTCTTCGAAGCAGGCAGTCTACCAAAGAGCAATCTGAGGGAATCCGATTCGCTCTCCTGGTGCTCAAATATCCTAGAGGAGATGAGTGAATAATACGCGGTGAGTCAGATATGGCGTACAATGTTCCAAGCATCTTAACACCCTGACGATGGGCGGACGAGATCCATCCAGAGGGTGGAATCGTAACTCGATGGTGAGAGAAGCTGAAAACGATTGTGAGATAGGGTAAGTGTAGAGAGGTAGGAGTGGATGTACTAGATAAATGTGTCGCATAGAGACCAGAAGTTGAAAGTATAAGTAGTCTCTTCTGGATTCTCTGAGTAACCGCCCTGGAAATGTGAGGTAAGCTCAAGGAGAAATGAAATGAGAGTAGAAAGGGGGTACTTTAAAATCGTGGCAAACCTTTGGTCAAGTGAGTATTTTATGAACGACGAATCTGTTTAGAAGATGATGGTAATACCAAAAGTTTTCCTTTTGACGAAGCGGTTGAGTGTTGATAGCGAGAATGATAAGGAACGACGGAATGTGGAGTAACTGAGTAAAGGTCTAGCTCTGCGAGAGATTGAAAGAAAGGAGAACTTTCTCTAGCCAAGATGGAATGACCTTTTCCTGATAGCGGCATTAGAGACAAGTAATCGTGGGAAACGTTTTTATTTATTTATTTAATTCTTAGTTAAAGTCGCGCCAACTTTGAACTGAACTCTTGGCCTGGAATAGTCAGTCAGTCAGTCCCATGGACGGCACTTTGGCCTCAGCGCAACAGTCCCTTCAACTCTCTACCAATATTGGGGCCATCGCTCTCGAACCCTCCAATTCTATTTCCACTCAACGTGTGTCCGACTCCACCACCGAACTCAAACCAGACGAATCCAGTTCGAATCCAGAGTTACCAAGGAGTGAAGTTGTTCAGACCACAACTGCTGATATCTTGCAAGTGCTACAAAAGCTTCAAGCCCAGCAATCTCTCTCTCCAACCACACCTCAAATTCCATCGTTTCCCGCAAAACCTGAGTTTCAGTCTCAGTCAGCCCTTGTTCCCCCAAAGGAGGAACCTCAACCCGTTGTCCCCTCTGTCACGGAAGAGCAGATTTCTGAATGGGATGCTCTTCGAGCCAGTTTGCGCGAAAACTCTCACGACACAGAGGGATGGAACAAACTCGTGCGCCTTGCAGAAGACTCCGGAGACCTCGAAAAGGTCAAAGAAGCATACGAAAGCCTTCTTAAGATGTATCCAAATACCGTGCGCAACCTGCAATCGGTCGTGAAACATGTTCTGACATGATCGTGTCCAGTGGTCCGCCCAAATAGCGTATCTCAACCACTTTCTTGTGCCCGGTCATTTTAAATTCGCGGAAGACCACCTATTCACACGGTTCCTAAGGACATCGCCCGCAGTAGAACTCTGGAAGTTTTACTTGACGTATATTCGGTATGCTACGCTTACACGACCGGTATCACTTGACCACTGAGAACTTGGAATCAGACGGATCAATGTCGATCCCTCCACACGAGACATCGTTCGCAAGGCTTATGAGTTCGCCCTCAATCACGTGGGTCAAGACAAGGATAGTGGTGAGATCTGGTCGAACTACATCCAGTTCCTGCGATCCGGTGAGGTGTGTAATGATCGTCTACTAAGCTTTTTCTCAGAACAGCCCAAGTCGTGTTCCCTGTCATGTTTCTTCTACTTGACGTTGAATTCATCTTGCTTCGCCCCCTCACTGTCCTTTAGAGTGACCTTGCGCGTGTGCGTGTAATGGGCGTGCGACCACGTTTCTACCCGTTTTGCCACTTGCTAGATGTTCCGATAGGGGCCAACACCCTTCGTGAAGCGGACAATTCATACTGACTGTAATCCCAGACGAATTCAACATGGGAAGAACAACAGAAGATGGACGCTCTACGCAAAGTGTACCATCGTGCTGTGCAAATACCCCTCGAAAACGTCGAGGCCCTTTGGTCAGAGTTGGAATCATTCGAAAACAACCTTAACCGAATCACGGCGAGTACTATTCTCGCGGCTTGGCTGGAGCATGACTTACCCGTACTACTTACACACAATTCAGGCGAAAAAGTTTTTGAGTGATCTCTCGCCCTCGTACATGCAAGCCCGTGCTGTCCTTCGCCAACTCCAGCGCCACCTAGGCCCGCTTTTCCCCCCACCGCCGCCGTCCTCCCCGTCTCGTCCCTATCTCTACCTTCCCCCCAAACCGACATTCAATGCCGCAGAACGTGCACTGGTAGGCGCATGGAAAAGTTATCTACGTTGGGAAGAGAGCAATCCACTGGAGATCGACGAACAGGACCGTAATACTCTAATAACACGCGTGCAAGGTGTGTACCGTAAGGCGGTCATTCGCATGCGTTTTTTTGGCGAGATTTGGTGAGTCGGTGTCAGGTCGAGCGTCGAGTCAAACTGAGAGATCCTGTCAGGTATATGGCGTATGTTTGGACCAACAGCATTGGCAAGACGGAGGAGGCCATAAATCTCTTAAAAGCAGGAATCGAAGCGAACCCAATGAGGCAAGCAACATGGCTTCCACTTGAGCGCCACCCGCATATTAACACGACTCGGATTATCAGCTTCCTTTTAAACTTTGCCTGCGCAGAGGCCTTAGAGCTTCAAGGGAATTTTGAAGAGGTACACAAAGTCTTTGAACGTTTCCTCGAAGCCCTTCGCCACGACCTCGATGCACACGAGGCTCGAATCTCACCATCTACTACATCATCGACACTGTCAACGAGCGCTATGGACATGCCTGGCTCTCAAGGAACGGAAATTATTCCCAATAACGCGTCATTCACAACACAGACGGACGAAAAGCCATTTCAGTACAAGGAACTTGCAGAAAAGCGCCAAGAGTATGGTCTTGCGTGGACAGTCTACATGCGTTTCTCCCGCCGTGCGGAAGGGCTCAAGTCAGCTCGAACAGTATTTGGTCAGGCAAGAAGGGACAAGTGGACACCCTGGGAGGTTTATGAATCTGCTGGTACGTCGCCTGGGAAACCATGCATCTTGTAGATGACAACGTATAATAATGACGATTCATCAGCGATCGCGGAGTACCATCTGACGAAGGACGTTCGTACCCCCACTCGGATCTTCGAAAAGGCACTCGAGACATTTAGCGACGAGGTAGACCTTGTAGCCCACTATCTGGGTTTCCTGTTATCGATAAACGACGAGAATAGTGAGTTAGTTGCTTGGTGAACAAGGTTGGTCAGTCTTTCCTTACACTCCATAGATGCTCGTGCACTTTTCGAGCGCGTCATTGGCACCTTTCCTCCGGATCGCGCACGGCCTCTCTGGGAACGTTGGGCACGCCACGAATATCAATACGGTGATCTTGCGGCAGCTCAGAAACTGGAAAAACGTATGGCCGAAGCCTACCCTAATGGTGAGAACTTACGCCGTTCTAGCCCATCTCTCCACTAATTTTAGACCAGACCCACCGATCAAACGCTTTGCCCAACGCCACACGTACCATTCCACGGATGCGATCGCAGCGCGTGACCTGGGCGTTGCAATTGTGCGGCAAAATAGCGGTACGACTAGCTCCGGCAGCTCAAGCAACTCGCTCGGGCGCACGGACACGCAAACATCGCTACTGGCGAGTGTGAATACCCCACAGCCCGTGCCGACACCAACAGCCCCCCCGGCACAGCACAAGCGGGCTCCCTCTCCTGAACACAAACGGAGGGAATCCGATACACATGGACAAGGGCCGTATAAGAGGGCACGAGCCTCTTCGCCGCCTGGACGCGACCGGGATCGGTGGGACGGCCACAGCAGTGGACGAAAGAGGTATAATAGCCCAACCTGGGATCGTGATCGTGATCGTGATGCTCCGCCACCGCGTCGTGCGAGGGAACACGAGGAAGAGAAGGCCGTTACTATACCTTCAGTTATTTCGTGGTTCGTTGGCACACTGCCAGGGCCTAGCGCGTTCGATGGTAAGAGAGGCTCTCCATGTGCCGCTTCTACATGGTTTGATGGCCTGACTATGATCCAAAGGACCTGTATTCCGCACGGACGATTTGATGCAAGTTTTCCGCGGTGCTGTTATTCCAAGCGCGACCGGTCGTTCTCGAAGTCCTCCTCCGGCTCCTACTCCGCCCAGAGCAGGTGAGCCTGTTTTTTTTTTTTCAACTTTAACCTGGTGATGGACTGAGTCGGATCACGCACGCAGCAGCTAGTGGGAGACCGCCGCCCGACTATGGGCCTTATCAGGGCCCGGGAGGTGGGCGACGGCGGTACTAGTTATGAACTATGAGCGCGTGGATGTTGTGTGCCCCGAAGCATCATCTCAGGGTTTATATCATGCATCCCGACGAGATGATCGTCACTTAAATAGTTGAATAGCTGAAGTAAAATAGTCATACTTTCACCCATGTGATTGACCTCATACCACGTACATTCTTGAGAGAGTAGGGAGGTAGGTAATTCGAAAGGGTGACTTGTTGATAGTTTACGTCACATACCCTCTCTCAACAGTGAGGTAGCCATGAGGGTAAGCTCAACGAAGAGCGGTGAATGGCACGTATGCATTAGTAGCCTAAGTGGCTTTACAAAGTACACGACGAACAGAGCAACGGAGGTGTAGCCCCCTCGACCCCGTCACTGGCGTGGATAAGAAAACGAGGAAAAAAAAATAAAAAAAAATCAAGGGGTGCCCGTCGCCCTAAAAAATCAAACATTTCACGCAACCTCCTAACACCCCGACGGCGGCTGAATTCTTTTGGAAATTCAACGGGCGTACGGGTGATAGGCGTGCTGTCCGCGGTGCCCAGCTCTCTGAGGGCCTAGTGGAGGTTGTCCTTGCGCGGCCCGCGGGCCCCGAGGTACGTTGGGACCAGGTCCGCCAGCAGCTGGTCCTGTTGGTGGACCTCCGCGACCCATACCAATGCGAGGATCCGAAGACATTCCTCCGCCCATGCCTCTGCCCATGGGTCCACCTCCCATCATCCCTGGCCCACCGCCATTCATCATCGGTGCCATGTTGCCGCCACCGCCCATCATCGCACCAGCGTTCATACTGTTCATCGCAGCCATGCCACCCATCTGTGCGAACATGCGTGTATACAACGCTGCAAGCGCCTGCGCGTCGAATGGGGTGTTCCCTGTCATGCCTTGCATATTGGCCATGGCAGGGTTCTGGTTAAAATTTGCATTGGTGTAACCCGCGCCGCGACCTGTTCCGCTAGGAGTGCCATCGAATTGGTCACGTTGGGAGCGAGGCTGAGCAAGCTTGACATCGATCTAACACAGCATTTGAGTAAAGTGAACGCAAGCTAGGATATCGTTAAAACCCACCAGCTTCCCGTCAATTTCAAGATTGCCGAATCCAAGGAATGGGGTGACATCAGTGTCCTCAAAAGAAACGAACCCAAAACCCTTGCTGCGACCCGTCTCACGATCAAGCATCACTGTTGAATCGACAACTTTGCCAAACTGCGAGAAGAAATCACGCATGGATTCTGAAGTGACACTTCCTGCGAGGCCGCCAATAAAGAGTTTGGTGGCCCGCTGATGCTCTTGTCGGGGAATCGCTCGCTTGGGATCTATCTATCGAAAGACGACGACGATCAAGATTGGGAACGTGGTATCTCAGCACGCAAGACCGGACGTACGATCTTTCCATCTAGGAAGTGCTCGCGCACCATTACTGCATTGACGGACGCAGGGTCGTCGAAAGTAAGGAATGCAAAACATCTGGATCGGCCAGTTGAGTCCCGCATGATCGTACAGGCGTCTACTTTGCCAAACTGGGAGAAGTATTTTCTGAGCGATTCTGGTATAACGAGCTAATTTAGTGCTACTCATACTGTAGGAGACAGCGTGCAACCCGGTACCGTCTGTGGTGTCCCAATTTAGCCCTCCAATAAACATTTTGCTGAACATTTGAGTAATTCAGAGCACAATTGTGGTGGAGCGACGGTGGTGAGGGTGAAGTGAGGACCGTTGTCGATGGATGAAGGCAAAGTAGAAATAGTTATTAGTATCGGTAGCCTAAACATGGTCATGATAAAGGAGAGGATATAGAGCGACTGTACTGTGGACACGGTGTTTTTGTGCTAGCCTAGCTTAGACGGCTTACGCTAGTTCGACGGAAGAGCTAGTCGTAGCCTAGGGACAGGATTTTCATGGATAGGCGCTTAGCGACATCCAATCGCGTTAGGCTACGACTGGGAAGACCCAGCCCCATGTCCGTCATACAGTAAGCCCGCCGACAGCTACCCAACAGTAGACAGAGCTGCGTGGAATATTAGTGAGACGTGAGACATTAACCCACCCTTCATCCTTCATTTCTGAGGGTCGAACAGACCGTTCTTCAACCGCCACGGCGTGATAGTTGCCTCGAGCCGACCCACGATCGTCATTGTTGGACTCTTGATACGTGGGAATTTGTTGCGGTACATTGACGGTCGGTGGCGATGCTTTATACTGCGCAGCTGTAGATGTAGGCTCACTCCAGGAAGCGATTGGGGTAGGAGAAGAGGTGAGTGTGGTCGCCCTCGAGCTCGAGGGAGCCACGGTAGCATTTTTCACCTGAAATTCCGCTGTTGAAATCGGGGAAAGACTCTGGGGGGCTAAAGAATTTTCTTGCGGCTCAGTTTTTGTGGTGAGGTCAGGTCCGAGGTCCTCGGTACCATAAAGGTCTATTCAAGAAAATTGATACCAAAAATAAAGAAGGAAAGAAACGTGCATACCGCCATAGAGATCAGCGTCAAGCTCAGACATAGTCAGACTGTCAGGTGGTGGTACAGGAGAAAGAGAGAACGGGAGCGCCACCAGTTCTGCATTTCCGGCATTTCACGGTGAGCCGATTCCCACGCCGGCTTACTCAACCACTGGCTCCCCTCGGCATTTAACACGGCGCTCAGCCCAGTTAGGGTCCTTCTCATACTATGCTACAACAGCGCCGCAAAGTTGGGCGTTCGATTACTCTTTCACACCCGTTCTTCTAGCGGGCGCCGGAAGACGCTCGACTGGACAGTTGGACACCCATGTTGTACCATTGGTTAAGTTTAGCGCCTCGGTGGATAAGTTTTCCAATTCAATCCCCTAAAAGTAGATACTTCTATTTCAAGTTGGTCTCTTCAACATAAAAGCCCTACCTAGCCTCGATAGAGTTACATAACACTTGATCACTCCATTTCTTCTTATAAGACATAAAGGGTGCGATGAGGTCAAATTAAACCACCTGACTGCTTCAGGGCTTGTCCCTGAATCCTAACAAGTATTTCATTATTTGGAGAGCCGCCTGTGCATTCAAAACCGATCAGTCCCTAGCTATCAATTCCAAGCGCTCGACTTATTACAGGCGCATATTCCGGTAACCTGTGTGGTCAACACGATTAGTTCCAGGCCCTGACATACCACATCATACTACCACTTACATGTGTCCAGCGATTGAGATCTTAACATAGGTCAGTACGCGCTCAGTGTGCATGCTTTCACGCGCCCCAATTCCATCAACAATGAAGGAGTCATCAGCCATGGGGGTCGAAAATTCTTGTTTACCGGCCCCTATGAAATAACGCATTATTTAGGTCAGTACCTCAAAAATGCTATCGTCAAGTAATGACGCTCACAGGTCACGCTAATAATCCATGTGAGGTTACAAATATACCTCATAACCACGCTCACAGATACGTAAAACTCACTTTTGGAGCACAATGCGTGTACCTTCAGCCATCAAAATGAAGTCGGTAAGGCCATGTACAATCACCGAGCGCTGACTCTTCTCGATAACATTAGGTAGTACCGTGAATGCCGGTGGCAGACTTTCATCGCCGTCAGCGAGGACGTTATTAGTGCACAGAACCCAGTCAGCATTGGGTGGTGCATGGATTGCGGCCTTCACGTCGTCACGGTCAAAGTACACCGGGGAAACCTGAGTCTGAAAAAATGTCCCACTAACACCACAATATTCGACGGCGAGTCTAGAACTACGACTTACGGGAAACCAAGCACGTCCCAAAGGATTGGCCACTATACAGAAGTACCGTCAGGCGGCCGTGTACGCCAACTGTCAAGGCCTGTCAAGGCGCTCACCGTGTCAAAATGTGATATACATTAAACGCTGGGTTCATAAGTAGCGCTGCATCTAAGATCTCATCCCAAATATCGCAGCCTGGGTCGAATTCCGTTGATTCACCCGGCAGGGGCAGCGGTCTTCGAGGGGGGTAGTGGACATGCTTTTCAAAGTAGTCCGCATAATTGCATGACGCTGCAACAGAATCCAAATGTGCGAGAAACGTTTTACTGTACATGTCTCAACCGAGACCGATTAGAACAAGAACGGGATATGATGAACTTGAAGGCGAAGACATGCTTGTATTGGTGTACGAAGCGATGGGCGGGGATCTGGCTCTGAACAACGTCCCAGCCGAGGACAGCTACATTCAGGGAATGTGGGCGTGGTTACAAAAGGCTTCCAGTAGTTAAGAAACTCACGATCGTTGAGCCAGAAGCCCTGCAAATATAAATCAAGCGTCGACCGTGTCGTGTTCTCATAGATAAAATTTGCCATGACTCAGGATAGTACTTACAGGGCACATACATCCCCGCATACTGCCTAGGTGTCAAAGTAGATTAATTTTTTCAAAAGATCCGTACTCACACTTTCACCGAAAAGATAAAACTTCTTCCCTTTAAGTTCGGAGAATATTTCTAAGAACTGTTGCAAAAAGCCGACGAGTTGTACGGCGACGTCATGCTCATTCTGTCATGACATTCACTGTGAATACAAGGCTGTTGGGCCACGCTAACGTAGAGAATGGCAGTTGGCTTTCCCTGGGTGAAACCGGTACCAATAGGTTGCTCGACATACAGTACACTGAAAAGATTCGTCCAACTCCACTCATTTTGCGTTGGCAAAGCCTGGCCTTTTCCCCAGGTAAATGGCTGAATCGTGTCAGTCCTAGCACATATGTATCAAATTACTATCAATTGGTCCCAGCTTACGCCATGCTCTTGGAAAGACCCCTCAAGTGACGAGCAACCTGGGCCTCCATTCGTCTTTGAAAGCGCCCAGTTAATTGCACATGAGCTGAAGTCCATGACAAATATAGAACGCACCAGAAGATAAGATCATCCAGACTCCCTTCCGGACCAGGGGGAAAGAGCCAGAAAAATAACTGATACATAGTGAGACTAAAGTAACCAGCCTTTGAAGCCCTCTAAAGTCATACCTTTCTCGTCTCGTGCGGGGCAGGGCTGATGGGTATCAGGCCCGACCATGATGGACCAACGTCAAAACCGACTAGAGGGATGGTCTTACCATCCACATAGAACTCTGGAAGAGAATGAGACTGGACGATTGGAAGTAGCATTGCTATGGCATACTGACCAGAAGCCTTTGGGTTCGAGAAGGTGATGTTTTTCACCCTCGGTGGTGCGGGTCCGTCCGTGGCACGTCGTGTGTTGCCTTCACTATGATGACTACGAGCAGAGAGCTCCCAACGTTTTATGGCTTCAAGACGCTTTGCGTGGAAAGACTTTACAGAGGTGTCACGGGCGACCACTGCAACAGGCCCTGAAAAGAGGGCTCCGCAAAGCAGACCGACGAGAGCGAGTGCATAGCTAAGTGCGAATCGTGCGATCATAGCCAGTGTTTTACAGAACGAATCCGTTTTTTGCCTGATTATTTATATGTTCGACGTCGTCATGTGAAAAAAATGGGGCAATACAGGTGAAGCATAATCTGCCGCGGGTATCAAAGGGTGTCTGTAAGTTATAGGCTCTAGGCATCCGATAACATCAACAGATCAAGTCTGTTTGGAAGTTTTGATTTTGAAGCTAATGTTGAGACGTGGCCAGGGCCGGGGCCGCGCGATCCGACTTATTAGTACTATTATAATATAATAAGCGACGTTATCGCCGCTAGATACTATCATGAATTATGAGTTGCAAAATACCAGAGAGATTCAAAATGCAGATTTATAAGAGTTTGCTGCAGCAAATTAGCTGACCCTTGCTTGGATATATCACACATATACCACCTTATTATGTATCGCCAAAACCAAAGAATTAGAGAAGTTTCACCGTACTTGCTTTGCGCAATCTTGCTGATATTACAGGGGACAACTCAAAAATTGATTAAAATGGTCCTGGATTTAAGCATTTCTGTACACAATGTTGTAAATCCCTTCAAGGTATCATCTATCTATATCATTCAAGTCTCACGTAAAACTATAGACCATTCAGAGTAGCGGGAGGGGAGATACAGATAGTGATTTGCCTGGCCCGGCTTGGTCCCAAAGCCCCGGCTTTAGGCAAAGAAAATATATATTACGATACGAGGTGTGTAGGCCTAGGTGCAGTTTCCTTGCGGGTCATTCTACCTAGCTAGAAGCCCCTGTCACAGTGACGAGCCAATTGCTCGTCCTCTGGGTCACAGGGGCTGCAGTTGTGGGTAGAGAGGATGGAGTTGGGGAAAGGGGGTTGAACGAGCGTGGCAAGCAGGTGAAATGGAAGCCCATGCTTGTGTTGGTCCCACGATAAATTAAGCATTGCCCACTTACCTGTATCAGGATTGCCTGAGTCGAGCTCATGCGCAAGAAGCACGGTCGCGACACGCAGCGTACATAGAGCATCAGCTGAGACAGGCCGCGCAGGAGGGAGGGGGGAAGGCAGTAGTCATCGAAGAAAACAAGAGAATACCCCCTCCAACTCGTGCTGGACACGAGGGAGGGAGAAGGTCATCGTTGGTTGCCCCAGGAGCACCAGATGCACGTACGAGCAGTTGATCGTGGAGGTGGTTGGGTGCTCAGTCGTCGGTTCCATTGCTGTCACCAGCACCACGTTGGAACCTAAAAAAGTCAAGTAATAAGTTGAAACCAAGGGACTTACTTGGACTATCTGAGCTTCTATGGCAGCAGAGAACATGTACGAGCGAATGTGACATGGTACTCTTGCTGCTAGTCGCTGTTCCGTGGGGTGAAAAGGGTGTCGAGAGAGGGAGGAGAACAAGGCAGGGGGAGCCTCATCAGCAAAAAATGTGAGCGAGGGTGGAGGGAGAGGGAGGTAACGGGGCAGGGGGTTCGGAAGTGGGGCGGATGGCAGTCGGCGAACGAGCGAAAACCCCACTCACTCGCGGGGCAAGTGGGGTTGTATCCGTATCCATCCATGCGTCAGCGGCGCCTGCTCCTGGACCATCTCCACCATCCGCCTCTCCCCAGCTCCGTGTTCCCACTACAGTAGATAACAGACTGCCGCCACCGCCAGCATCGTCATTCTCAAAAGCCGCAACTGTATCAGGACTCGGTTGTGTGTTTCTGATCTTTCTGTGCAGCGGCGCGGTAGCCACAAGAGGAGCTGCTCCAGTGGCGATGAACGTGTCCTGGTCTGACGAGCAGCGTGATGATGATACTGTGGTTGGTGTAATCGGCGCACTTCATGCAAGTGTGTACTGCGTGCCTCTCGCCTAACACAACGCAATACGGGACCAATCAGCGACGTCCCATGATGTGAGTTTGAGCGTTGGATGGAGAAAAAAGGTGGAGCCGAGGCGTGCCCCTGACGCATGTGCGTGCTTCGCGAGCGCGGTCTGCGATATGGCTGGTGGTGCGGCGTGAGGTAAAGCGTCAGCCGCTTCTTCCGGAATGTCGGCATTGTGGTCGTGGTCGTAGCAAGTTCCGACAACGGTGGTGGAGCCATACGCGCGAGGTAGGGACGACAGGTGCGGTAGGCAGAGCTGGCCCCCACGCCGGTTAACGAGCAATAAGCTGAGTTGGAGTCTTCGAGCAGTTCGACGTTGATGGTGGCCATGCGCAAATGGAAACCTCGCATCTGTGATAACCGATAGTATGTACAACACCCATACTGTAAACGTTGAAGCTTTTTGTGGCGACATGCGGCATGGCCTCGTGGGTTTTGAAATTCCATTTATTAATAAAGAAGCGTACCCAAATATAGAAATTAATCGGCTCGTCTGCAACGGCTCAAGCTGCTCAAAAAAGTCAAAATGCCTTGCGTACAAACTGAGCCGGTGCAAGTCCTTAGCCGATTAAATCGATTAAACTTTGCGACTCGGCTTGAATAGGCTCGTCTTGAAAGCCGATTCTGAGCCGAGCCGTGACACCACTAGGGCCCCGGCCCTTCACCTTTCTCGATGGGGCTACATAACACTTGACCACTCCATTTCTTCTTATAAGACATAACAAAGGGTGCAATGAGGACAAAACTAAACCATCTGACTGCTTCAGGGCTTGTCCCTGAACCCTAACAAGTATTTCATTATTTGGAGAGCCGCCTGTGCATTCAAAACCGATCAGTCCCTCCCTAGCTATCAATTCCAAGCGTTCGACTTACCACAGGCGCATATTCCGGTAACCTGTGTGGTCAACACGGTTAGTCCCACCCTGACATACCACATCATACTATCACTTACATATGTCCAGCGAGTGAGACCTCAACATAGGTCAATCCGCGCTCAGTGTGCATGCTTCCACGGGCCCCAATTCCATCAACAATGAAGGAGTCATCAGCCATGGGGGTCGAAAATCCTTGTTTACCGGCCCCTATGAAATAATGTATTATTTAGGTCAGTACCTCAAATATGTTATCGTCAAGTAATGGGGCTCACAGGTCATGCTAGTAATGCATGTGAGGTTACAATCATACCTCATAACCACATAAAACTCACTTTTGGAGCACAATGCGTGTACCTTCAGCCATCAAAATGAAGTCGGTAAGGCCATGTGCAATCACCGAGCGCTGACTTTTCTCGATAACATTAGGTAGTACCGTGAATGCCGGTGGCAGACTTTCATCGCCGTCAGCGAGGACGTTATTAGTGCACAGAACCCAGTCAACATTGGGTGGTGCATGGATTGCGGCCTTCACGTCGTCACGATCGAAGTACAACGGGGAAACCTGAGTCTGGAAAAATGTCCCACTAACACCACAAATATTCGACGGCGAGTCTAGAATTTGGAAAGATACAACTTACGGGAAACCAAGCACATCCCAAAGGATTGGCCACTATACAGAAGTACCGTCAGGTGGCTGTGGACACCAACTGTCAAGGCGCTCACCGTGTCAAAAATGTGATATACATTAAACGCTGGGTTCACAATCAGCGCTGCATCTAAGATCTCATCCCAAATATCGCAGCCTGGGTCGAATTCCGTTGATTTACCAGGCAGGGGCAGCGATCCTCGAGGGGGGTAGTGGACATGCTTTTCAAAGTAGCCCGCATAATTGCATGATGCTGCAACAGAATCCAAATGTGCGAGAAACGTTTTACTGTACATGTCTCAACCGAGACCGATTAGAACAAGAACGGGATATGACGAACTTGAAAGCGAAGACATGCTTGTATTGGTGTACGAAGCGATGGGCGGGGATCTGGCTCTGAACAACGTCCCAGCCGAGGACAGCTACATTCAGGAAAATAAGGGCGTAGTTGCAAAGGCTTCCAGCATCTGAGAAACTCACGATCGTTGAGCCAGAAGCCCTGCAAATTTAAATCAAGCGTCGACCGTGTCGTGTTCTCATATATAAAATTTGCCGTGTCTTTTGTCCTACCGTCAGCGGAATGCCATGACTCAGGATATTACTTACAGGGCACATACATCCCCGCATACTGCCTAAATGTCAAAGTAGATTATTTGATTCAAAAGGTCCGTACTCACACTTTCACCGGAAAGATAAAACTTCTTCCCTTTAAGTTCGGAGAATATTTCTAAGAACTGCTCCAAAAAGCCGACGAGTTGTACTGCGACGTCGTGTTCATTCTGTCATGACATTCACTGTGAATACAAGGCTGTTGGGCCACGCTAACGCAAAGAATGCATACTCTGGCAGTTGGCTTTCCCTGGGTGAATCCGGTGCCAATAGGTTGCTCGACATACAAGACACTAGAAAGATTTGTCCAACTCCACTCATTTTGCGTTGGCAAAGCCTGGCCTTTTCCCCAGGTAAATGGCTGAATCGTGTCAGTCCTAGCACATGGGTATCAGTTGGTCCCAGCTTACGCCATGCTCTTGGAAAGACCCCTCAAGTGACGAGCAACCTGGGCCTCCGTTCGTCCTAGGAAGCGCTCAGTTAATTGTACATGAGCTGAAGTCCATGACAGGATATACAACACACCAGAAGATAAGATCATCCAGACTCCCTTCCGGACCAGGGGGGAAAAACCAGAAAAATAACTGATACATAGTGAGATTAAAGTAACCAGCCTTTGAAACGCTCTAAAGCCATACCTTTCTCGTCTCGTGCGGGGCAGGGCTGATGGGTATCAGGCCCGACCATGATGGACCAACGTCAAAACCGACTAGAGGGATGGTCTTACCATCCACATAGAACTCTAGAAGAGAATGAGACGGGACGATTGGAAGTAGCATTGCTATGGCATACTGACCAGAAGCCTTTGGGTTGGAGAAGGTGATGTTTTTCACCCTCGGTGGTGCGGGTCCGTCCGTGGCACGTCGTGCGTTGCCCTCACTATGATGACCGCGAGCAGAGAGCTCCCAACGTTTTATGGCTTCAAGACGCTTTGCGTGGAAAGACTTTACAGAGGTGTCACGGGCGACCACTGGAACAGGCGCTGAAAAGAGGGCTCCGCAAAGCAGACCCACGAGAGCGAGTGCATAGCTAAGTGCGATCATGGCCAGCGCTTTACAGAACGAATACGTTTTTTTGCCAGATCATTTATATGTTCGACGTCGTAATGTGGAGGTAATAATGGGGTAATACAGGTCAAGCATCTTGTGCCGCGGGTATCAAAGGAAGTCCGTTGTGGAAGTTTTGAAGCCAAGGTTGTGGAGGTGCCGTGAAGCAGCCGCAAGACGAACATTGACTCCCAACTTGACCAGCAACGAAATGAGTCGGATTCTATCACCGAAGAACCGAAGTCGTCAGTCTGACGACCAGGAATACTTCTGGGCCATCGGTGCTACCGGTGCAGGTGCAACCAGCAACCACAACTGCGGGGCACGGGCCGGGTTACAAGTCCAATCCAGTGGCAGTACGTAACCTTCCAACCCTCCAACCATCCATTTTGCACTTTGCGCTTTGCCTTCACTTCACCACATTCTACGGTTCCCACTGCTTATCATATCCCAGCCTTTTACACCGAAAAAATTGGGCCTAGTAGTTGCTCAATTTACCTTGCATCTATTACGTTGCTGTGTAAGGTGTAACATGTGCTTACGACACATGATGCATGATGGAGAAAACAGAAGGGTCATATCCATGAAAAGAAAATTCGTGTTATCGTATCATCCGGAACTCCGCAGTGATAATCGCTTTAGGGCTTTTTGCTGCCATGTTGGTGATGAAGCTCAGCCAGTAGGGGCAGTATCTAGTTTTGGACCACCTCTCAATCCCGTCTTCGCTGTAACTTACGATGTGATAGTCCGGCATCGGGATGGACATTTGCGTCAGGGATCCTATTCACCACCCTTCTACTTTCGGCTTGTTCCCCATCAGTAAGTTACGACGTCAAGTCGGCCACCCGTCCCCGCCGCACCGAACGAACTCACGGCAAGGTAGCCGAAATGATGCACCCCGCGCTGCGAGGTCACGCAGAGCTCTCAGCACCCGGTCAAGCCATTTCGCGTAATCATGTCGATGACCTCACTGACCAGCCCTACCGTGACTGTATTCTCGTAGAGCAGGGGCAAGTGCCTCAAACACTGATTGTCAAGCCCTCCTACCCCTCTTCGAGGTCTCATCCCTCGCCCCACCTCGCCCCACCCTCTTCTATACACCACGGTATACCTTCGGAGAGTTGATTTTTCACGTGGGCTACAGTTCAAAGGTGTACTGGCGGAAGGATCGAAGACCCCACAGAACGTATTTTTCGCAGGAATTGAAGCTTCAAAATACACCCTCTTCGGGTACTTTTCGGTCTGCAGAATAAGTGCTTCACACAGTTTTACCAGAATGGATATACTATCATACATCATGATAACGTCTGGTCTTATACCCACCCATGGTCAGCCTCCAGGTACAAACGTGCCGCAACATGGAACCACCAGCGAG
>QFDX01000417.1:3319-17950 GCA_003315875.1 Lactifluus piperatus | reverse complement strand
CACCGCACCCGAACCCATCACACCCGTGACAGAAACCCCGCGGGAATACCCGCACCCGTGACATACCCTACTTGCGCCAACCACATCCACAATGGGAAGAACTGCCAAAGGGCGGTAACTATGGGATCCTGCAGGGTCAGCAGGAGAGTAGATGGCACAGCAAAGCCAATCAAGACAGCGAGAGGGCTGCTTTGGCCTTGGCTTGGTCGATCTTAGTTGCAGCATGGTTCAGGTGGGTGTGGTGTCCCCCTCCGGTGGTGGTGTGGATTAGGGAGAGCCAGAAGAGCGGGCAGATGGTGCCTTCAGTGCACCTTGAGTCTGGTAGAATCGGCGTAGGATTGTTGGGAAGGCTAGGACTGTGGAGCGGCTGCATCGAGCAGCCTCGATGAACAATAGTGCTATGGGAGTTGTGAGTGCAGGGAAATCGGCCGAGAAGGGGAGGGTGACTGAGTTAAAGTTTGACTGGAAGGTGATGAGGAGGCAGAGGAGGAGTGGTGAGCGGCAGGGATGGTATGCTGTAGACCTGATTGTGTGTGGTAGGAATGTCGCTACTCATCAACAATGACATGGGTAATTGGAGATTCAAAGACTTACCGGGTCCCAACAACATTGCATATCTTCATCCGACTCCTGTTCCGCACACTCTGGGAGGTCATCAAGCACGCACAACAAGCAGCCAGACCCAGTAGGTAGTTGGTAATAGCAAGGACGAGGATGGATAAAACCGAGTTTTCAGAAACTAAACAAGACGTTCTCGGTCACACCTATAATTGTACCGACAGTTTTTCCGAGTCAGATTCCGTTGAGACCGAGCCTTTTCATTGAGATTTACGGGTGTTACAAGCAGATCAATGTAGACGTCCATTTTTAGAAGCGTTTTTGCACAGCCGCCAAATCACGTGAAAGCGACAATAAGCGCGGTACCATGCAGACGGGCTCGGGCTCAGCCGAGCGAGTGGCGCCGAACCCCGTCGTGTCGGAACAACAAAAACCGAACCGTCGACCCGCACAGGAAAAAGGCGGGGAATTGAGAGGGTCAAGCTCGGGCCTGTTCCCAGAGACGAGGAAAGGCTGGAATTAATAAAGCCATAACGTGGGATTTTGGGCAACAAGGTCGCGATCTGCCTTTTTTTGGCCGACATCATGCTGTCCGCGGCCCAGTAATGATCATGATACTGTACTGAAGACTAAGAATATATTCATAGCTACTCTCCTCGAGCTCTAGATCTCCGTGCCTGACATAGCATCGAGTCAGAGTCGCTCTTTCGACTGATGTAACGATCTCGTTCATTATGGCCTTTTTAACCAGAAACTCAATTGCAAAAAAAAACACATTCGCACGACTCGGAAATAAACGTGGAAGTATATGCACACTGTATGCGTACTGTAGTATGGGTCCTATATTGACTTTTCGCGTGTGTTCATCAGACACAAAGTAGGATATATAGGGATGATGGCAATCAATAACAAAGGCTTTGGAATTATCACGATAACCCGGATCACACAAGTGCGAAGACACAGAATGAAAGAGCTAGCGACACGCAATGGAGGCGTACAGAGCCCTCATTCAAACCATCTTTGGGGCATATTTGCCGAGGGGCAGTGTGAAAAGGTCATCTTCCGTAAGCAGTTCAGCGAAACCGCGATAATCGCCGTAACAACCCCGAATCCACCACCAATCTTACCAATACTATCATTCTTCTGGTAATCCGCTACGGACATATATCAACCAAGCTCCAGGGGGGGTAAGCCAAGCGCGCATATACTCACAGACAGCAAGCACCAGGAATGTAGTTGTGAGAAAGAGAACAGCACAGTCAGACTAAGTGACTTGCGGAGCGAGGCTAGGCTAAGAGTGCGAGTGTGGTTGTGAGTCATGGCACGTGGGGAAAGGGACAAGCGACGTACAAAAAGAGGAAAGTAACGACCATCCAAGAGGTAAGATAGTTGTCGATAGCATCAACTTCCTTAGCAGGATCAGAGGAAGCCTTCTAAGCATCCGCAACGCCAGAACCAGGAATCAACAGGGTAGCAGAGGACATCGAGAAGTCCCTATGATGTGAAAGCTGTTGCCCAAATATTACATCAAAAAAATGCATAAGACGCGTAAAATTTAGAGAGCGTACCAGTCGCGCCAAAGGTATTGCCGGTGGCAAATTCCCACATGCCAGCGAGGAGCTGCGCGAGCCCACCGCAGAAGAGTGCCATCCCGACAACAACGTTGGGAGTGTCAATACTACGTGTATGAAGGTTGTAGAGGGAAAGGATCAGAGTCGTTGACGCGAAGGAGAAAGCCTGCTATCGAAAAGCGTGACGAGTCAGACGGTGGAGAGAAACATGACATGGATGTTGGGGGAAAGCTCACAGAGGGCCAGGGTTACCGAGCTTTGCACGGCGAGGGGGAGGGAGTGGGAAGCATCAATATCAGACATTTTAGAAGCTAGTTTTTGTTATGGTTGCGGTGAGCTGGAAAGGAAAGACTTGACGGTAACGAGACAGAGAATGGGAGTTGAAAGGAGTGACAGTAAAGCAGAAGAAAACTGGCTCTGCGTCGGGGATGAGTGAATGCGATGGTCGAAGGATGGTCGAAGGACTCATAAATACAAGGACTGTCAGACATCGGGTGATTGATTGGGTTTAATGAATCGATGTGTACCTTCAACTCGCAAAAGATGCGCCACATTTTTTTAAATGGAACCAGGGTGGAGGGTGGCAGATGCGACGGCAGGTGATAGGAATTCAAGATGGGATTACGGACTTGTGCTGAACCACGTGAATTGGAGAAGCCATTGTGTCATGTCCTCGAGTGACAACGTCGACCTACGAGATGGTGCTGAGGACGAACTTGATCACAAAGGGATGGCGGGAATGGCGGGAAGTATCCGATTTGGAAGAACTGGGGATAGGCGTGGCATCTTCCCATTGCCGCGTACAGTCCAGTACAGTATATTTACAGTACACAGCAAGCACCAGATGGGCAAACCGTGATGATGTAATTGCAAGAGTCACGAGACCACAAACCTATGAGCCGTCGAAGCCGGGCCGAACGGATGACCACCTCTGTCCTGAGGATGTTGTTTGCAAACAGTTTACTGGTTATTATTCTGCATTTCATTTGGCTTCTGGTTTGTCCTTTCAAGAAAAAAAAATAACATCCAACCTTTTATTTTCAGCTACGACAGCGCCGTCTTGTATCCGTCTCGTCAAGGTTGTAATAACGCTAAGGCCACCGTCAGGTTTCCCTGAAAGTCTTACGCGAATTCTTTCCACATATTCCACTTTCGAGATTCAGCGCCATACTTCCCTTGACCAAAAAACTGTTCTGCCACGTACCACAATCAGGACACTTCGCGCAGAATCCGATTCGATGGCTCTGGAGAACGACACCTGGATGGAGCAGGATAACCGTGACCACCGCAAATCTATTGGTAAGCTTGTTGTAGAGAAAAGCTATGTCATGACATCACTGCCGAGTTCGACTTCTCCATCCCCACAGAAGCCTCGCATACACTTCCCTCCACTACCACCTCATCCATGCCAGTGTTTCGTTCTTGCATTTGAAACCGATCCGAGGCAAAGGCATGGAGGGATGGTCCCATTCCACGGCACAAAGGTGCGCCAGCGGAATAAGACAAACCCACTAACCACACCCAAACGGTAAGCCAGTTACACCATAGGTCCCTCCCCCACATTCAACTTGGTGACGTGTGCTGTTCTTAAAGCCACCGTGGTTGGCCAGCCCCCGAGCCAAACAGAGGTAGAGGTAGATGAGGCGGCTCTACAACACACTGGATATATGGCTTGTGATTGTTGAAGTGGCCGACAATCACATTGATATCAGATGGGAACACACTACGTCACTATGATGCATACATGGTCGTGGCTGTCAACGGCCTGAGGATAGGGAGGAGGTAGGGAGGGAGGCACGTGCTCACGTGTGGGACTCTTGTTAAAGTAGACGCTACTACAGTATAGTAGGGTCACGTTGATCGTACATAGCAACAAAGAAGGATAGAGAATATAAAGTCAGAAGCCGCAAATAATGCAAATAGTGTATGCTACCGACAAGATGAAGACCATGGAACGTGTGGATGCACATCACACCTACCCATGCCCTACCCAATAAAACATTGGCTCCTTGACACGCTTACCGTCTAACTACACGATCACGCTACCCATTGCTTGAGGCATTCGTGAACGACAGATCATCCGGTCATCCCCAGATAGCATATTATCTGATATGGACAAGCCAACTATCGGGGCTGTAAGGAACAATTTGAGTCGCCTGTATCAGACAAAACAGGCTAAGTCCTTTGTCTTCAGCTTTCATATTGTATCTTCCAACAGCGGTCCCAAAAATGTCATTACTAGTAGGCGCACGATCACTTTTGACGAACAGGAATGTCTCTATACATGGGAAGGCTGGGACTCTCGGACAGGAGGAGTTTGTAAGGTGAGGCCAGGTCCGTGGAAATGAAATATAAATACCTGTGATGTATAATGTGTAATAGGGGCGATTCGTGCGATTCGGCCACGGATGGGTTCGACGTTGCCACACATCTGTCATGTGATCATGGTGCTAGTTCGACATATTACAAGAGGGGTATCATAGTGGGGTAATAAAAGCAACGGGGGTTCAGAGCATCAAATAATACAGACGCACAGGATGGTGTTATGGTATAGCTCAAGAGGGGCGTTCACGCACGCGCAGATGAGACAGAAACCGGGTGCGGATGCAATGCATTCCCCGGACATCTTTACATAAAGTAAATGTCTTGACCGTTGTAGGCACGACTCGGCTGTCCTCTCTGTTGACGGCCGCAAGCAGTGTTGCACCGCGGCGCGTTACGGGGTCCCTCCTCCAGCCTAAGCCGCTGCCTCGCGCTCGGCAT
This sequence comes from Lactifluus piperatus, assembly GCA_003315875.1. Taxonomy (NCBI): domain Eukaryota; kingdom Fungi; phylum Basidiomycota; class Agaricomycetes; order Russulales; family Russulaceae; genus Lactifluus; species Lactifluus piperatus. The sequence goes on along the minus strand of QFDX01000417.1, from coordinate 13,058 downwards.
CCCTCCAAACCTGCTCGACTCCCTGGCCCTCCTCCTAGCCTTGAAGCTCCTCGCCCACCGAAACACGCAGGAAGTGTGCCACGTTTAACAGGAATCGAGTTGGCGTGCAGTGATGTATGCATTCCAGGCTTTCCGCCCAGACCTGGTTGGCGAAACATATTTCGATAAGGAAACGCTGCGCAACGCAGGTAACACTGATGTCGCCCTGTCTCCAGTGAGCTCTTCCAGAGCAGGCGCCATGTGTGCATCCACTTCGCCTCTTATTTCCAACCTCTGCACGGCAATAAATGGGCGAAATATCTCCAACCATTGCGCACGATCCATATTGTCGTCCCAATCCGATGGCTTTAGCATGCCACTACGGATGTCAAGCCGTTCCACGTTGGAGACGAATCCATAGATCTGGGTACATATCTGCGTTAGACCAGAGAGTTGCCATTCTAGCGCGTAGCACGATATCTCTATAGCAAGGACGTCCTCTAACTGGTCATGATGAAGGGTGAGTTTGGCAGTATTATATCCAAAAAGTAGTGTCGCTCGTTTGTATGAGCTGAGCACTCCTCTGCGACCGACGACAAAGTGGACGAATTGTGGAACGTCAAAAACGAGCTGATTAAAGAATAATATCCTGACGCAGGAAAGGACAGGAGTGTCGATCAGGGCCACGAGTTCCTCTAAGTACTGGCTGATGCCTCTGAACTCAAATGCGGTGAGAGCGGGGAGGACAACACGTGTCAATGGAGGGGTACGTCTGTCTCTTCGATCAGGGGATTGGAACCCGATTGCAAGGGTCTCAAGCCTAGTCATTGCAGGCAGGCATATTGCCATTGTTTCGGGTGAAAAGTATCCAGTAGTTGGTATGTTCGAGAGGTGAAGCATAACGAGATTGTGGGAAGACCGAATAAATTTTGGTAAACCCGGAAATGGAATACCCTCCAAGGTGAGTGACTGTAAACGCGTGGCGGATCCACCAAGGAAGGAATCAGGAAGCACTGACGATGGAGTCGGTTCACTAGATGTAAGGAAAAGGCCGGTCAGCGCTGAAAATGGCCCCTCTGTGACCGTGGCGAGTTGTCCCAATAGAGAATTTGTTAGATTTCTGAGATTGATTTTGCACACGCGATCACAATGCTCGAGTGCAGCAATGATGTTATCAAGGTGTGCCTTCGGTTCCGTATCATCTATGCTAATAGGCAAGCATGGCCAGATATCCAGCATCTTCCTAACCGGCGTCGTAGCCTTGCATTCAAGTCGCAGATCAAGACGACGAGGGGATGAAAACAGGATATATCGCCATTGTCGACATACGTGCGCCAGCACAAGCCACGACTGGAGTGAGTAGTGGCCTTGAGGCAGAGTCTTTGGCCACGGATAATGCCAGTCGTGAAATAAGGGCAATCTCATTTGATAGAAGTCAAAGATATCCAGCAAGACGTCATCAGGGAGGGATTCGATTGTCCTGCGTCGGGAAGTATTCAGGCCTATACCATCCAAGTCAGTGATTGTAGCAGCAGCTGGCCATGACCCGTACCCGGTTCTTCATTAAGAGATTTGGCTTTCTTCCGCTGACGCGGAACACATACTTCTGAGATGGGGTTCATAAAAGAATCGTATACAGAGAACGAATAGGTGTCTGGGAATGAATCTAGAGCGATCCCAACACTTCCTTGTTGAGAGGATAAACTATTGATGGGCTTTCGAGTGCGACTGATTCGAGAATGGTTACAATAAAGCAGAGTCAGATGCTTCGAAATGGCACTTGTGAGGGATCTGGACATACTTGGGAGATTTCATCGAGAATTCCTTTGAAATTTTAGCAAAGGGAGAGTTGCAGTTAATATAGAACCCAGTGAGGCAGTGCTTGGTTCTGCAGTAGTCGACTCGGAGCTGTCATATTGCCGCGCGCAAGTGACGTTACAGTAACACTGCCACAGGAGAAATAGGGTAGTCTACGACAGTGATTCTGGCAGCGGTAGAGGAAACGCCAACCCCTGAATATTCGGCCCTGAATCCTGTACCGCATTATATGTCGAATAATATTTGAGAGTGTGCAAACAGGATAGAGTGAAAATAATATATTACGTTTTATCCTAAATTAGCAGTTACAAGACATGGCCCACATAGGGAATATATTACTGTAATATTACATTACCTTTTACAACTTATTTTTCCTTGTGAAAAACAATTGCTTTCTTTCATGTAATATTTTAAGGCTTTCTCAGCACCAAAGGTAGATTCCCAACCTGTGATAGAACCCAGTGAGGCAGTACTCATGGTTCTAGTCGAGTTGGGGTATGCGCAATGTGGCATAATAGTATTCACACGGCGTACACCGCCACACGCACCAATTTCGCCTCTCGCATCAATATGTGTATTATTAACTCTGCCCCTGAAGACATAGAGTGATCATGGAAGTGATTCTGGCGGCGGGAGAACCCAATTCCAACTTATGATTATCATTTTGTGTAACAAAACGATACAATTGTAAAAAAGACGTTCCGGGAAAGATGAATGTGATGAAAACTGAGCACGGAGACCCCTGCGATGGCTGTCGCCAGTGATCTAGTGATCAACTACCGGGGTAGTTCTCCGAGGGCGCTTGTAGGATAGTAGGTTGCACAGCCATCATTGCTCGGCTGATCAAGTTACGGACACGAGGACGAAGCATAAATCAATTGTTAATCTCGCAGTGGAATAGTCGTGCGGGTGGTACCCAAACCCCGCAAAAGCCGTCGAACCGTACTGTAACCTCACACAAAAAGAGGCCCAGGGAGTAGAAACCGCCAGAATGAATAAAGCAATAACTAAAAGCCGCGATCTCGTTTTTGTTTTGTTCTTTCGGCCTACACTGTGTACATGGCCCAGTAATGATCTGATACTGTACTTTAGACTGGGAATATAACCATAGCTTCTCTCTCATGTCATACGTGCCTGGCATATCACCGGGATGTAACGATCTCGTTCATCATGGCCTTTTTAACCAGAAACTCGATTGCACCAAAAAAAACACATTCGCACGACTCGTAAATAAGCGTGCGGAGTATATGCAAATTGTATGCGTAGATCTGGGTCCTATACTGGCTTTTCGCGTGTGTTCTTCAGACACAAAGTAGGATATATAGGGATGATGGTAATCAATAACAAAGGCTTTGGAATTATCACGATGACCCGGATCACACAAGCATCCACACTCAGACCTCAGGAGTGAAGGCCGAATGCAAGAGCTAGCGACACGCAACCGAGGCGTACAGATCCCTCACTTAAACCATCTTTGGGGCATATTTGCCGAGAGGCAGTGTGAAAAGGTCATCTTCCGTAAGCAGTTCAGCGAAACCGCAATAGTACGCGATAATCGCTGTAACAACCCCGAATCCACCACCAATCTTACCAATACTATCATTCTTCTGGTAATCCGCTACGGACATATATAAGCCAAGCTCCAGGGGGAGTAAGCCAAGCACGCATATACTCACAGACAGCAAGCACCAGGAATGTAGTTGTGAGAAAGAAGAACAGCGCAGTCAGACCAAGTGACTTGCGCAGCGAGGCTAGGTTGAGTGTGCGAGTATGAGTGTGAGCCATGGCACATGGGAAAAGCAACAAGCGACGTACAAAAAGAGGAAAGTAACGACCATCCAAGAAGTAAGATAGATGGCAATAGCATCAACTTCCTTAGCAGGATCAGAGGAGGCCTTATAAGCGTCCGCAACGCCAGAACCAGGAATCAACAGGGTAGCAAAGGACAGCCAGAAGGCACCGTATGATGTGAAAGCTGTTGCCCAATTATTACATCAAAAAAATGAACAAGTCGCGTAAAATTTAGAGAGCGTACCAGTCGCGCCAAAGGTATTGCCGGTGGCAAATTCCCACATGCCAGAGAGGAGCTGGGCGAGCCCACCGCAGAAGAGTGCCATCCCGACAACAACGTTGGGAGTGTCAATACTACGTGTATGAAGGTTGTAGAGGGAAAGGATCAGAGTCGTTGACGCGAAGGAGAAAAGCCCGCTATCGAAAAGCATGACGAGTCAAACAGTGGAGAGAAACATGATATGGCTGCTGGGGGAAAGCTCACAGAGGGCCAGGGTTACCGAGCTTTGCACGGCGATGGGGGAGGGAGTGGGAAGCATCAATATCAGACATTTTAGAAGCCAGTTTTGTTATGGTTGCGGTGAGCTGGAAAGGAAAGACTTGACGGTAACGAGACAGAGAATGGGAGTTGAAAAGAGTGACAGCAAAGCAGAAGAAAACTGGCTGAAGGACGGAGATGAGTGAATGCCATGGTCGAAAGACTATAAATATAAGGACTGTCGGACATCGGGTGACTAATTGAAATTAATGAATCGATGTGTACCCTCAACTCGCAAAAGATGCGCCTCTTTTTTTAAAAAAAAGGAACCAGGGTGGCAGGTGCGACGGCGGGTGGTAAGAATTCAAGATGGGACTCCGGACTTTGTTGAACCACGTGAACTGGAGAAACCATGGGTGTCGTGTCCTCGAGTGACAACGTCGACCTACGAGATGGTGCTGAGGACGAAGTTGGTCACAAAAGGGATGGCGGGAATGGCAGGAAGTATCCGATTTGGAAGAACTGTGAATAGGCGTCCATTGCCGCGTACAGTCCTCTATACTTACAGACAGCCAGCACAAGACGACGTGCAAATGTTGATCAGGGCAAGGGTCACGAGACCACAAACCCATCAGCCGCGCTAAGCCGGGCCGAACCGATGACTATGTACACGTACCCTGAGATGTGGTATGAGTTGAGTTAGCAAACAGTTTACTGACTGTTCATTTTGCTTCTGCCAGTGGTGTATATGTTATCCTTTCAAGAAAGAAAAATATCATCCGACCTGTCATTTTCAGTCAAGACACCGCCCTCTCGCATCCGTCTCGTCAACGTTCTAACACCAAGATGACTGTCAGGTCTCCCCTCCCCCGAAAGTCTACGCGAAATCCTCCCTAGGTCACTCCGCATATTCCACTTTCAAGATTCAGCACCAAACTGCCCTTCACCGAAGAAGTGTTCTGTCATGTACCACAATCAGGACACTTGCGCCGAATCCGATTCCAGGGCTCCGGAGAACGACACCGTGACAAGCAAAGCTTGGGATATCCGTGGCCACCGCAAATCTATTGGTAAGGTTGTTGTAGAGAAAATATATGTCACGACATCACTGCGAGTTCGACTTCTCCATGGCCCCAGAAGCGTCGCATACATGGAGGGGGTGGTGGCCCCATGCCATGGCACAAAGGTCTGCCAGCGGAATAAGACACCAATAACAACCCCCAAACAGTAAGCCAGTTACACCAGATGTCCCGCACCCACATTCAACTTGGTGGCGTGTGCTGTCGTTAAAGCCATCGTGGTTGGCCAGGCCCGAGCCATAGCGAGGTATGTGCCAGTGAGGGGGCTTTCCATCACACTGGGTATACGGCTTGTGATTGTCGTCCACTTCGACAATCACATTGATATTAGATGGGAACAGCTACGTCACTATGATGCATACATGGTCGTGCCTGTCAACGGCCTGAGGATGGGAGGTGGTAGGTAGGGAGGCGCGTGCTCACGCGCTCACGTCTGGAACTCTTATTAAAGTAGACGCTAGTATAGTAGGGCCACTTTCATGTACATAGTCACAAAGAAGTGATAGAGAATAAAGTCAGAAACAGCAAATAATGCAAATAGTATCCGACACCGACAAGATGAGGGCCATGGAACCTCTCTGGACGCACATCACACCTACCCATGCCTTACCGAACAAAATATTGGCTCCTTGACGTCTAACTACACGATCACACAACCCATTGCCTGAGGCATTCGTGAACGAGGGGTCATGCGGTCATCCCCAGATCACATTTTACCTGACACGGACAGGCCAACCATCGGGCCTCAAGGAGCAATCTGCCAGTGAGTCCCTGTATTAGACAGAATAGGCTAAGTCCTTTCGTTTCAGCTTTCATATCTTCCAACGGAAGTCCCAAAAATGTCATTAGGCGACCGTTAATTTTGGCAAACAGGAATGTCTCCATGCGTGGGAAGGCTTGAACTCAAAGAGGAGTTTGTGTGGGTGAGGGTAATCACAGACCAGGAGTATGCAAATCAAATAGAAGTGGCTGTGATGTATAGGCAATTCGGCGATTCTATGTAATTGACTATGTTCCCTGCCTTGCCTTTACTTGTGCGAGCTCGAGCTGAGAATCCAATGGGTTCGATGTCGTAACGCATCTGGCATGTGACCGTGGCTAGTTCGACATATTACAAGGGGTACTATCATTGTGGGGTAGTAAAATCAACGGGAATCCAGGGCATCAAAAATACAGACGCATAGGAGTAGGAAGTATGCCACATTTAATTTTAATCAGGAGAGGAGTTGAGACGAATTAGTTGGCGTGCAGTGATGTATCCATTCCAGGCTTCCCCCACAGACCTGGTGAGCGAACTATCGCTCGATAGGGAAACGCTGCGTAACGCAGGTAACACTGACGTCGCCCTGTCTCCAGTGAGTTCTTCCAGAGCAGGCGCAACGTGTGCACCCAATCTGGCTCTTATCTCCAACCTCTGCACGGCAACAAATGGGCGAAATATTTCCAGCCATTGTGCGCGATCAACATTGTCGTCCCAATCCGATGGCTTTAGCATGGCACTACGGATGGCAAGCCGTTCCACATTGGAGACGACATATATCTGGTCACATATCTGTGATAGACCAGAGAGCTGCCATTCTAGCGCGCGGCACGATATCGTGATAGCAAGGACGTCCTCTAGCCGGTCATTAGGAAGGGTGAGTTTGGCAGTATCATATCCAAAATACAGTTCCGCTCGCTTGCATGAGCTGAGCATCCCACTGCGACCGACGATAAACTGGGCGAATTGTGGAACGTCAAAAGAAAGCTGATTGAAGAAAAACATTTCCAAGCGGGAAAGGGCAGGAGTGTCGATCAGGGCCACGAGGTCCTCTAGGTACTCGCTGACGCCTCTGAACTTAAATGTGGTGAGAGCGGAGAGGACAACACGTGTCAACGGAGGATTACTTCTGTTTCTTCGATTAGGGCGAGAAGCTGGGGATTGGAATTTGATTGTAAGGGACTCAAGCCTGGTGAGTGCAGGCAGGCATATGGCCATCGTTTCGGGTGAAAAGTATCCAGTATTTGGTATATTCGAGAGGTGAAGTCGAACAAGGTCGTTGGAAGACCGAAGAAGCTTTGGTAATCCCGGAAATGGAATGCCTTCCAAAGAGACCGACTGGAGACGCGTGGCGGATCCACCCAAGAAGGAATCAGGAAGCACCGGCGATGGTGCCAGCTCCATAGATGTAAGTCTAAGGTCTGTAAGCTCTGGAAATGGACCCTCCGCGACTGTGGCGAGTTGTTCCAACAAAGAACATGATAGCTTCCCAAGATTGATTTTGCATACGCGATCACAATGCCCGAGTGCAGCAATGATGTTATAGAGGTGTTCCTTCACTTCCGGATCGTTTATGCTGATAGGCAAGCATGGCCAGATATCCAGCATCTTCCTCGCCGGCGTCGTGGCTTTGCATGCAAGTCGTAGATCAAGACGACGTGGGGATGTAAACACGATGTATCGCCATTTTCGACATACGTGCGCCAGCACATGCCAAGGCTGAAGTGAGTAGCTGTGCCACCGCGACGGATGTGACGAACTATTCCATTGGTGCCTCTGTATAACTAAGGGCGAACTCATTTGATAGAAGTCAAAGATGTTCAGGAGGACATTGTCAGTGAGGGATCTGATTGTTCTGCGTCGGGAAGTATTCAGGCCTATACCATCCAAATTAGTGATTGTCCTAGCAGCAGCCTATCATCCATACCTAGCCCTTCAATAACAAATTTCTCCGACTGACGCGTAATACGCCCTTCTGTGTTGGGGTTCATGGAGGATTCATCATAATATACCGAGAACAAGGTGTGTGATGATGAACTGTGGGCGAAGCTAATATTTCCTCGTTGGGAGGATGAGCGATTGCCAGTGATGTGCCTCCAAGTGCGACTGTTTCGAGATTAGCAAATACGATAAGACACTTTTGAAATGGGACTTGTGAAGAGTGTGGACGTACTTGCGAGAACTCATCGATAACGAAATTGTCGAGTTAGCAGAGGAATAGTTAAGGACCTGTCACTTGGGGTACAGTAGATATAGGACCAGTGAGACAGTGGTCGTGGTTCTAGTCGAGCTGCGGTATGCGCAAGGTGGTATTTATTCACACGTGCACACCGCCACACAGCACCGATTCGCCTCGTGTACAACACGTGTGTTCTTAACTCCGCCACTGATGAGATACTATACCTTACCCCTCATTCGGCCACACCCCTCATTCGACCAGTCACACATCAGTCACACCGGCACCCTTAGGCAGTTGGCCAAGTTTAACGGACGTGGGAACTTCCGTATAAGGAAGGTTCCAACGCCTTGGCGTTTCGGGTAAAAGTAGACTAGATATATTATTTATTTGTCATGTGTAGCTCAAAAAGGTAATCACAAAAACATTTTCATAAGTTATTTATTCCAAAGATAAGTCATACAACAGCGAAGTAAACAATTATGTAAGATGTTGCTCATCAGAAATTTTCTAAGTCGTGCACAGGCGGGCGTGGACAAGGTGCGGGAATCGCAGCGGAATGGGATGTACGGGGGGTGTGGGCATGTGTGCAGGTACCGGACTCACACCGGAGTCGAACGCAAGGGGCATGGGCACAGGCGCAGATACCGGAATCACACCGGAGTTCAACGCAAAGGGGCGGGGGCGTGGGTGCGAGTGCGGAAATCGCAACGGAGTGGGAGCGGTCGTCCTTGCGCCCCTCGCGCTGCGGTGACCACAGCGTGAGGGGAACAAGGACCACAGCGCGAGGGGCACGCTGCGGCCTCTGCTGTCCTCGCGCTGCCGCCGCGGCTGTCCTCGCGTTGTCGCTGCCGCTGCCCTTGTCCTTGCGCTGTGGTCCTCGCGCCGCCCCCTCTGCTGTCCTTACGCCCCTCGCGCCCCTTGTGCTGTTGTCATCATGCCCCTCGCGCCGTGGTGACCACGGTGTGAGGGGAGCGAGGACCACAGCGCGAGGGGCACACCGCCGCCTCGGCTGTCCTCACATTGTCGCTGCCGCTGCCCTTGTCCCTTGCGCCGTGGTCCTCGCGCCACCCCCTCTGCTGTTCTCACGCGGCCGCGGTGGCCGCTGTCCTCGCGTTGCCGCTTCCGCTGTCCTTGTCCTTGCGCCGTGGTCCTCGCGCCACCCCCTCTGCTGTCCTCACGCCCCTCGCGCCCCTCGTGCTGTTGTCATCGTGCCCCTCATGCTGTGGTGATCACGGTGTGAGGGGAGCGAGGACCACAGCGCGAGGGGCACGCCGCTGCCCCTGCTGTCCTCGCGTCGCTGCTGCTGTCCTGTCCTTGCGCCGTGGTCTTGTGCCGCCGCATCTGCTGTCCAAACACCCCTCGGCCCCTCGCGCTGATGTCATCGTGCCCCTCGCGCCATGGTAACCACAGTGTGAGGGGAGCGAGGACCACAGTGCGAGGGGCACGCCGCCGCCCTTGCTGTCCTCGCGTCGCAGCTGCCGCTGTCCTTGTCCTTGTGCCGTGGTCCCCGAGGCGCGCACGGGCGGCCGGCCGCAGAAGGGGCCCATGTCGTTAATAATGGTTTATATCCTAAATAAAAGATGGAAAAAATGTCAGTTCTGTGATAAAAACAAGAAAAATAAAACATACCAGACTACCCACCTCGTGGGAAGTGA